>JBCFXI010001985.1:0-33510 GCA_038496175.1 Ampulex compressa | reverse complement strand
ATTTTAGACGCTTGTCCAAGTTAATCGCGAAAATATCTGTCGATGCGGACTGATTGTACATCGAATACAACCTATTCCGGAATAGTTTTTGTGCGGATAATGTTGCGGCCAGTTGCTCGGACGATGTTCAAGGACAGAGCAGTTCCAGCCTCGACTCTTCCCCATAGCCTACATCAATCCAGTTCTGTAAATAATGGAGTCCCGAGCATCGAGTTCATAAATAATGGAATTCGAGCGGTGAAATATTGCCGGCTAGGAGACGAGATGATACTTGTTTTTGGAATTACATCGAAGGAGGAGAAACTCGGCCCTGGCTGGTTTGAAAGTTGCGATACACGAATTATCGATGGTAATCGTTTAACCCACTTGCATCATGAGGAAATATCAAAAGAAGGTCTTTATCAACAAATTTTTTTTTATTATATTGAAGTACAAAAATGACTACGAGTAAAGGAACTTCATATTTTAGCATTGTAAAGAAAAATAAATTGCAAATACATGGTTTATGTTTATATATATTGTTTTAGTGATAATAGTGGAAATGTTGATTAGTTATTTTGTGCAGTATGATAGTATTTAAATGACTCAGGTATGATGTGCTTTAGGTATCTCATTTTTTTCTTTCCACTCGAATTCAGTGTCGCTCTCATTTTCATTGTTATCAGCATTATCACTGTCGAATCTTATTGGAATAATTCATCTTCGTTTCACTAACCTAATTTCGTCTTCACTATAATCAAAATTACTACTTTCATCTCCAACAAACACGCTCCATTTCTATTTGTTTACGAATAATGATAGTGATCAACAAAGTTAAACGTATGCATGCGGTTACAGTGATGGTGACTAGGAAAATTGAGCGTATATACACGCTAATCATGCAAATGGGTTAAAACTGACATGGAATGATAATCAACGTATGGTAACTAACACTTTGTAAAATAATTTGATATCGATTTAATCGAATACTGGCAATTCTCATCGTAAAACACGACATGCAAATGTGGAGTGTGTAAAGTAATAAAGCAACATGGTTCACTAAACGTGGAATTAAATTAGAAGTACTTCTATTGTCATATGTAACTGTCATTTTAAAAAGACATTAAAACCAAATAAATCTAAAACGTATTTTCGGAAATAGAGTCAGTGCTATTATCGAAGCTTAAGTAGACAATAAATAAGTAGTTACACCAAGGAAATGTTTGAATTTTAGAATAAAACAGTGATAATTCTTGCTCTCTAGAAGAAGAATTTCTTTTAATTATAGTAGAATTACTATTACTATTAATCGATAAAAATAATTCTAAAAGCTCGAGCAAATAATGGATCGGGATTCAGCCAAATGCTTTACTAATGTTTCGTGTAAAGTGCGTAGTTTAAACGTAAAAATCTGTCTTATTTAAAGCATCTACCTTTGCTACGATAATTTTATATTGATGTGCATTACCAGTGCTGGGTATGCACTCACAACATTCGTTATTAAAGGTCCAGCTAAAACGGTAACTGACCGTATGCTATCCCCACGAGCGAGGGATTGAGCGGACAGCTCTTTTCGCATTTTATATAAAACGTGTCCGGAAAAATGGAATAAATTTAATATTCCATCTCCGCAATTCTCGTTATCAAAAGTTGGGCTTAAACGATAACAGATCCGGCTTGACAAACGAGGAATTAAGTAAAATTTCTGTATAGCGTGTAATATTAAATTTGATAATTCCCAGTATGTATGCTCACATGAACGGTGAATGAGGAATTGCATAAAACATTTCTGTGCCATTTAGTAAAATACGCGTATGTTCGATTCAAGCTTCAAATTAAAATATCGTACCCCATTTTCCAATGAGCTTTTGATGGATTAATTTGAGATTAACATTATGCTATATACCGACAATTTCGAGTATCAAAGAACAAATCATATAAAAGTCAAAAAATACACCATACACTTCTACGCTATTTAACGAAGTACGTACATATTTAATTAAAACTTTATATTAAAAAGCTCGTATTTAATTGTTCAGCGAACGCATAAGCAATAATCTCGAACCGACATTACGCTCTATGTCTACAATTTCGTCTATCAAAGAACAAATCATATAAAAATCAAAAAATACACCAAACACTTATCCGCCATTTAACGAAGTACGTACATATTTAATTAAAACTTTATATTAAAAAGCTCGTATTTAATTGTTCATCGAACGCATAAGCAATAATCTCGAACTGACATTACGCTCTGTGCCGAGAAATTCGGCTATCAAAGAACGAATCAAGACAACGGGCCAGTTTATACCGGCACGAGGAACGAGAAATTAAGTCGAGCACCCCTTTGGCATTTCGTATACCTAGAGCAATTCTCGGAATGATGGGCCGCGTGTTCGCGAAGTCGTATCGTTCCGAGTACCTCGTAAATTTCAACTCTCAGCACGGCCCTTTCGGCGACGTTTCAAAGGTCGCCCTGGAAAGCCCGGCGCGTCCTTTTCGGCCGACCTTTCTTCGCCGAAAAGCCAGGAGGCGGCAACACATGTGCCGCAAAACTCCCCCGTAGAAAGTTTAGCGGCGACCGTTGACCTGGCTGATGCCGAATTATTCACCGGGATTCTTCTGGCCGCGGAGTGCGCCCGTTGCCATTCGAGATTTTCGCGATACGGAATTCGCTTCACGGCCGACGAACTCTCGCGTTCGGTTCAAAAATGCATCAGACCGAAGTGCTTGCGCTCGCATTCATTCGGACCTGCATTTTTACCAGGGCGCGCCGTGCTTTCGGTCTCCTGCAGCAGTCCTCCACCCCCCACCCACTCCCTTCCAGCACGCGTTCGACGAAAGGACTGTAAAAGCGAGGTTTAAAAAAAGATTTATCGAGGTGCTTTCTTGCGAGAGAAGGTGGAAAGCCAGCCTGGCCCTCTCCTCTCGATCGCCTGGTAAACGATGGAATACTACGCGCGGAACCTGATTTGCATGATCTTGGAGGCTTCGCTGAAAAGATCATCGAGGAGATTGGGGGATATGTTGGAAGAGGTATTATAAAGGAAGTCTTTTATAATACTTGAGGCCTGATGATCGAGCTATTGTAATATAGTTTAGTGAGAAAGAAGGATGGGAGTGTCGCGTGGCATGTTTGAAGAGGTTTGGAAAGAGAGACGAAAGGACGTGGAGATTTGAATTGAAGTGTTTTATACGCGTTTACGGAGGTTTACGTGTGCTCTGTGGGACTGTATTATTTTTAATTGATAATTACTGAATCGGTTTGGTAATTGTCGTCCTGTCCTGTTTTTATCGGCTTGATGCAAGAATAATTGGGGTTATATATTATTGTTATAGTAACAAGAAAACTGTAAATATGATTGCAAGACTCAAGTAGTAATAATAAGCAGTATTTTACACGTTTACTCACTAGATTAGCATTATTCTTAATCTAAAGTCTAAATTTATTTTTAGCTTCGAGGAATTAATAGAGGACATACTTTGTTCACGGAATTAACAAAAGATAAGGAAGTCATGAATTAGAAATTATTGATCTGTCAACTAATAATGTAAGTTTGTGTAATTTGCAGCTGTTAATAAAAAAAAGTGTAAGCGATCGTGAGAAAAATTTCGGCCATTGAGTGATTAGACCCGGAAGATAAATAAGCTCGATTATTATACAAAAAACAGAGCTCAATATTAATTACTATAAAAAAATATAAATACGCACATAGAGCACTAAGTATCAAAAACAAATACATTAATACGGTCTGAGTGCAGTAATTGTGCACACATCAATATCTATACCATAGAATTTACCCGATAGTGCATTATCGGTGTTCATACGCTACAATAAAATGACTTTCCACCAAAGTAAATCCAATCCAATAACGTCCCCTTTTCGAGAAATAAAATGGAACTTACATTCCGTTCGCTATTTTAAATGCGAACGCTAAAAACAGCAGTGAGTCAAGCAACATAATCTACAACCAAACGTTTTCTTGGGGAACTTCGATTTATATTCCCGTCGCAACAGTGGGCGTCCTGTTTTGCAGAAACGCACATACCTATCCCATGTAAAACGGTGCAACGGGGTATATTTAGATTAAAAGGGTTTAAGCCGCATGACGTGTTCGCGATTGGTGCTGTAAACTGCGAATAACGGGCATCGTGATTGCAGGTAAGGAAAACAAAGGTCTATTGGTTCGATGACTAAGAGCGATTAGTCACGGTCCCGGCGGGACCTTCGTCTCCTCATTTCCAACATTTTTTACAAGGCTAAAATGAATTTCGTAATGAATACCTCGCTTTCATTTAAGCCCCTATGGAATATGGGTGGATATTAAACGACACACATGCAGTTGATAAAGGCGCGGAACGTTCGGTCGGCTGCATCAAAGGAAGAGGCAGCCTCTCTTATTAACTCATGCTAATCGTCAACCCTTTAACAGCGGTTCTCAATCGCGGACAAGCCCCCTGGGTTTTCTACGTATCGTCGGTGCCGCGTAAAAGGCGAATTAAAGGCCGATTGTTGGTTTGCCAATTGCCGAGGATAAAGTTGCCAACCGCGCATGCGCGTACGCTTTGGATATTCGATTAATACGGGTTTCTCCAATTAAATTCAATCTGTTACGAATGTAACGCTTTTCAATATATGTTATATTTAAAGAAACGTCAAATAATGTTAGTTACATAGTAAAAAGCAAAAGATTTCATGATAATTCGTACAATTGCATGATCACATATGGAGATGAAGGTATAGATGAAAACTGTGTGCGGATAATTCAGTAATTCAGTAATAATAATCATTCTAAGAGAACCGTATAGACTAGGTTGTATGTACGTATGTATGTAGTATGTATATATAGTACATGCAACCTGGTCCATAAACGGTTCTCCTTAAATTATTATTATTATTGATTTACTGAATTATCTGCACACAGTTTTCACATATACCTTCATCTCCATATGTAATCGTGTAATTGTATGAATTATAATGAAATCTTTGTTTTCTTACTACGCATTATAATTAACATCATTTGATGTTTTTTTTAATATAATATATATGTAAAGGTACTGGATTTGTGAAAGGGTGAACTTCATTTGCAAGAGGGTAGATTTCATTTGAAAAACCTGTAACGAGCAGGGTACAGTTAGCCGAGATGCTCTCGCGTACTTGATACTCTCTTCGGGACGTTTCAAACTCGACATCGCTCGAGAGATATCAACAACGTTGAACGTAAACGAATTCAATCAAAGGACGCTTGAGCGATGATTGAGGATCGAGCGCTGGGAAAAAAGTAGTAATGTCTGTCGAATAATATCTGCGATCTAATCCGCGGTTTACCGCAAATCTTCTTAGAAACGTATAACGAATTTTAATCCTTTGCACTCCAGTTAATTTATCATTATGCCCCACGAATAATGCTATGACATTTTTATGACATCTCGAATGAGATAAGGTGTTATTACGTCAAGGAAAAAGATCAACGCTTTTCATTTTATTTCGCATCTGTTACGTGGGCTTCTTTTTACGGAGAATGATTTTAATAGCTTACGTTTTGAAGTCTTGTCCAGCGTGATATTTATAAAAATAATCTTTTATATACATCCTCGATACTTCAGGACGAGTGTCAGAATAGTTCCTTGTTTCAGTTTGTCCGGCTTCTTTTTACTTTTGGCATTACAATTTCACTATCAAAACTGTTGATTTCAAAAAATATAGTAGAAAAAATACAGCAGACAAAAAAATACCTATATAAAATCATATATCAGAAACAAAATCTTCACCATCGAACATCTCAAAATCTCTAGAACAATTACTTCTTCCATTTTCTAACGGTAAAGAATCATTTGAGACCAGAAAAATTCCTTAAAACAATCGCTGACCAGTCATCGCCAAATCGCGCAGGTACACCGAGCGTTCTTCCAATAAATAAGATTGAAAAAGTAAAACGATCGCATCCTTTACCCGCGCCCGTGGCGCGCAAAGTGTTAAACAGCCGAACCGTTCGCAGCCGCGATCAATCTCTTTGTCAGATTCCACGTAGCTATCGGCCAGAATTTTGTTCCCGCGAGCAGAAGCGAGCAACGGTAAATAAACTTCGATGCGCCCGTAAATCCTCTTAGAAACACATGCCGAAAGTGAAAGACCCGAGCCAGCCCAGGGCGCGATCCGTCTCCTTGCCAGGTTCGATGCACCGAGGACAACAATTTTGTGCGCGGCTAGCAGAGCCGAGGAACGATAAATAAACCGTGATACTTTGGTGGGTCTCGTTGCCGCGGCTGGCGCGCACAGCGGAGCCAGGGCCCTCGCCCTGGAGTATTAACTTATGGAACAGAAATAACAGCCTCCCTCCCGAGGAGCCGAAATAGCCCACGGTGCGCGAGAATTGTCCGTGGCGTACGCGCTCGGTACCTGAGAGAACGCTTCCCAACACGGGAATTCCCCGCTCTGTGAATATTTCCGGCCGGTCTATTTCTTTCCACCGCGCTTCGGATTATCGTACACTCCTCGAGTGCCGCGGAGAAATGGAACGCCGCTCGAAGATTCATGAGGGGCCTCTCCCTCGCGCCGATTCTGGTCGCCAACTGTGGGGAATTTCGTTAGCCTTGACACGGAGAACTTGCACGGACGATGCGAGGAAGAATTTGCGTTATGATGATTGCTGGGAGATGCCTCGGTTTGTCGTGCGACGAGGAATGGATTGATGAGGTTTTTTATGAGGATTGAATGAACAAGGGGGGAATCGAGGGATGGGATGGTTGCGTGGAGAAATTAGTTGTACATTGCGTTTAGTGTTTAGGCGAATTGTGCGAATGATGTGCTGTTGAAATTGATGAAGGGTACTCGTGAAAATTAGACGTCGAACTGTTCATCTAGGATGAGATGGGGAATGTAGGATTTTTTAAAGAGGTTATTTCGTGGATGGAAGAGTGAGTTTGGGATAGTTTTATGCTATCTTGCGATTTATAAGGAGAATGGTTGCGTAGTGAGTAGCTGATAAAGTTTCGAAGAAGTGTTGATACGTGAGCAGCGCTAGGCGCGTGTTAGTCATAGAGTCATTAGTAATCTAGCCCAAGAATAATAAATTTAATATTTGACTACGAGCTAAAGGACACCACGTTCGGACGCAATAAGTATGCTTACGTTCGTCTTTCCACGACATCCTTCATCCTTCCTCGAAGCTGCGCATGTAAATATCCGCTAGTCTTGGAATCGTTCGATTTAAACATTTTCCTTTAATCTCGAACAAAAACTGCTTACATATGGTTAACTTTATACTCAGTGTTACGTTAGGAGCTAAAATAATTGTATTTCACAATTGTGGATTTTAGTATTTTAAATACTTAATCAACAAAGCTGCGGAATTCTCTGCTTCAAGAATCATTTCAACAATTATAAAAATCAATTCATTGATTTGAATGCCCTCGGAATTAGGCCAAATAAATTGATTCATCCTTGAAGATCGGAAAAAGAAGTCCAAATCCTTAATTATAAAGATTCCTTAAACTATACCAAATAAACTTTCAAACACATTAATTTATCCCTAAGTTGCAAGACTGCATCAACCCAATTTCAACTTCAATTTACAGATTCTTTATCCATCAACCCTAAACTTTAATCTACATCTACATCGCGTACCATCGTTGTACTACGTATTTTTAACTCTTAACCGCCATTATTCATTTTAACTAACACTTCACACACTACTAACGACCAACTAACATTCACAACTAGCTTTACAACCGACCAACGTTTCATTTATCTCAACTACTTCACAGCGTTTAACCCCTAATTTGCCCAGTTTTCGATTCAGCTTATACATACAAGGCGATTAAAATGCGTCCCCTCGTTCGCGGCAATATAATAACATACGAACCAGCTAGCAAAAATCCCGAGCTTTGGCCCTGGCAAATGTCAAAGGACCGCTCCTCGTTCCGCCCGCAGAAGGGAATACACTTTCACTTCTCGGCTTCGTTTTTCGTGGCCAGGATCCGAGCGCTTAAAACCGCACGCACATGTACCGGCCTGATATTACGGAACAAAACGATTCCCCCGGCCTTGCCGGCGATACACATATATACTAGTGTCATAAAGGGTACAGATGGAAGGCGAACGTAGGACGATCGTGTCCCAAGACGGTGCAGGACTTTCTTTCTCGAACGTCATAACCGGGATGATTGATGTCCTGGTTAACAATTATTAATCCTGCGGCATCGCCGTCGAGGGGAAAATCTCGGTTCTCGGAATTGAATGAGACCGGTGGAAAGTCTCATAAATCGGCATACCTCGCTCCCCCCCCCCCTCCCCTCCCAAAGCACCTCTTACTTTCCCTCGCGTCGTCTGAACGATCCTAAACGCCCGGCCATCGCGATGCAGAGACGTATTCCGGGGGTAATGAATTTTTCGTACGTTAGTCCGTGCCGTGTGTCAAGAGAGGATTAACGTGGCACTGGCCCTATGAATATATCGTTTGTATCGCTTTCGTATAAAAACGGATGAAGCGGATGGAGCGCAGTTCGACGTGGAACGCGGGCCAATAAAAGTCCGGGGCTAAACACACGGGCATAAATCAACGTCCAGCTGCAATTCCGAAAGAGTGTAGCCGTTCGATCGAAACGACAAATGCAGCGGATGCTCGACAAAAATGTTTATTACACCGTTGGCGGGGGGCCGGCGCTGGCCTATGCGGGGGATATTGCGCGAGGGAAGTCGATGGGGGCCTGCCTGAAGATTAATCAGCGAATATCGATTGGCGTTTACCGGAAAGATCGGTACAGGTGTTGGGATGATTGCGGATTTCGAGTGTAACGTTGATCGATGTTTGGGCGAAGCACGAAGTGAGATCTTGTCGTTTAAGATTTTTTTTTTTCTTTTCCTTTGTAGGGTTGGCTTACCACTTTTGTTTAAATAGATGTCTTGATACTAACTTCGATTTTAATTATCTGTATAGGTGTTCTTGTATTTTCGGGAACGGGTTCAGCGGTCATACAGATGAGAATGTAATTTTGATTATTGATCTTTCTTGGGGCAGATGATAATGGTAATAATGATATAAATATTATTGTTATAAATATCGGTTATTATCAATGTTCAATTTTAAATATGAAGTATTCGATTTTAATTGTTATCATTTTCATTGACCCTTTAATTATAGAGCCACGCACCAAAGTGGATATATTCATTGGTAGATTGAGAGTGGAAGCGTGGACGAGCGTACAAATAGGCTCCTCCGGAGGATCACGAATATGTATTATTATAAAATAATACGAAACAAATATACCGTGCACCTAATATTTCTTTACAAAGCGAAAGGAACCTTTAGGACAACGCAATACACGTACGTAAATTATCCTTTAATTTCCGAGCCACGCAACAATACCCAAAATTATGGCTTCCACACGATAACTACTCCAATAAGACCAGATGGAGAATCCAAAAATGATACACATGTGAATATACCGCTCGATAAGACCACAAATATCGACACATACGTAAATATTATATAAATCATTATTGCTCGAGATCGACGATACAAACGAAAATTCAATCCTCACTCGATCAAAATCGTTATTCGAAATTAACTCCGTCCGCTCTATATCTCACTTCCCGAATCGCACTTTTGCCTCACTCGCTACCGCCCGCTTCCTTTCCACAAATCGTTTACGCAGAAGAATATCGCGCGGAACCTGTATATTCCAGTTTCATTGGCCACAGGCGCATGCGCAAGCTCGATGCTAAACCGCGTCCCGGTCGCAAGCGTGACGAGCCGGTCCGAATGAAAAATCTGACGTGTTACACGCGTACGCGGTGTACAGAGTCGGAAGGACGACGTCTACATAGGGGCAGCAGGAATTAGCATAAGCCATTGTCCTGCCAGCCGCGCGGCCCGGAGTAAGGTACCTGAAAGCTCGACACAATAACCCCTTATGCACCGCAGGTTAGGTACTGTTATAACCGTAAATCGAAGGAAAAGATATCGCGCTTTCGTGACCCGCGCGCCACTGTCCCACCGACCGCTAATTCTGCCAGGCTCTGCGCCGATTACTGGGCCTCAATTATCGTCTAATGGCCGTCACACAATCGAGCGCTGTTAGATTTCGGCCACTCGAGCTCCTCCTGCCAGCCGTTTTAATTGCCGCCCCGATTATCCTGGATTATCAAACTAATTTCGTGCGCGCGACACGCCGATCGTTTATTACCAGCGATGCCGGGAAGGAGTATCAAGATTCCTCGTATTCACGCACGATCGACTTAGCGCTGGAATAACTTATCTCGACTCATTATGAAGAAACGTAAGTGATTCTCGCGACGTAGCCGATAAGGAGAGCGCGATAATTTTGTATGTAACACGTACACTGCTGTGGATAATGCTCCTCAGGGCCGCGGTGTAAATATGCTCAAAAAAATACTCCCGCGACACTCGAGCTACGTACTCCTTGTACTTCGATGAATGATGGATAGATCAGCATATCCATGGATCAATATTACCCCTATAGTGGCTATAAATCGTATATTTAATCGGTGGATGAATCATCGATCCGAGGATTTATATTCGATGCGCACATACACCGCGATTCCTTCGATCAGCCCTATCAACCTTAATTTCCATTTGATACAAATCGATGAAGAATAGATTCGAGGGCTGTCCTTGCTTTTTCGCGATGATGGATCGCCGGCTGAGTTCTCTAACGAGCTGAATGCCCGATGCCGGAGGAGAATTTTTCCCGACGTTGAGTAATAACGCGGCGCTGGCTCCTGGGCCGTAATTAAAACTAAGGAAGTTTTTACATCCTGAAAAATCGGTCGGCATGTGATGCAACTCGGCCAACGCCGGGGCCGTGTTTTGACAAATGACAAACAGGCAGGCCGGCGGAGGGGGCGAAACACATGCTCTCCAACCCGCCATTCGCATCTCGGGGAACTCAGGAGAGGGTCTGCCCTCCTGGCATATGCGAATTGCGTTGGAAGAGACTCGTAAACGTCCCGGAGAGCCGCAGAGGCGCGGGCTTTTCCACTAAATTTTTACACCGCGCCCTTCCGGCAGACAAAACGGGGCCGTAAAGCCACAGCGGCCTGGCATGCTTTTGTATTTGGTGCTTTACGCCGTTGCGTGTATCGTGGAATGCGATTTGGGGATCGAAACGTACGGTTGGATGAAACGAAGGAACGACCGTGCTACTTTCGTAAAGGGTTCGACGAGTTTGAGCGTTGCTGGATGATACCGCGCGGTGTCCTTAACGTGTTGTTTCGATACGATTGCTATTGATCGGGGTAATATGTTAGAGATGTATGATAAGAGGATTGATGTGGAATGTTAAGGGTATCAAAAGTGTTAGAAATGTCGAGTAAAACTTGAATAAGATATAGCTGTTTATTTTATAAAGTTGATTTTATAAAGCGTTTCCCTTTAGTCAATCATTTTTTGAACGTTAAGGACGTTAGAGATATATATGATAAAAGGATGATGTGAAATATTAAAGATATCAAAATTGTTAGAAATGTTGAGTAGAACTTAAATAAGGTATGGCTGTTTATTTCATGAAGCGTTTTCCCCTTAGTAAGAATATACATTGTTCGTACTTAATGATGAAGAATGAAATCCGACTGACTAACGAAATTTCGTTGTGACTTGCACTTCTTGGTTCTAACGGTAAATAATATGTGACAATGATCCGTGATACTCACGCGGATGATAAAAGGGGAAATAATATTGCCAGATCAATGCACCAGGAATTTTAAGCTAAATTAATTATTCTCTTACTCAACAGTAACTATTGTCACACGGAAGCGTAGCTCCTCATTGTACGCTGTGGCATGAAAAACGATCTAGACTCGTCATCTTACCGCAAGGATTTAATATGCTACGTCGATAAAATTGTAATTAATTCAGGTGATACTCTACATATAATAAAAGAATTGACAAACAAAAACCGAAGCAAACCGATTGAATCGCGAAATTGTGCAAAGTAAATAATACTAGGCTATGCAGGAATCGTCTATTTTTAACCTTTGAACTTTTGTCGTGAATATTTAAAGTTTACCAGAGAATTAGAGTTAACGAGGAAAAAGGCACGCGGATGCTTTAAAGGAGTAATAAGCAGTTTCGTAGTTGCAGCGTCTAACTCTTAATTACTTTTTCATTAAGCTCGAGGAAGAGCGATCTTATCAAAAATCGATCAAAGAAGGGTTCGAGCGGCGTTAAATCGAGCCGACACGCACCTCCACATCGACGCAGCAGTCTCGATCTAAATCATCCAAGCCGATACGAGAACTTGGCTCGAGATAAACACGCAGGCGTTTCGAAAGAATCGCTAACATTCCGGCAGCGCTAGTAAAGCACCGAGCAGCAGTCGTATAAGGTGGCACCAAGAGCCCAATGCTAGAAGTCCGCGCAAACAGCCCGAGCTTATCTCGCCAACCCGACTTAGCTTCTTACGCGCACGATAAATAATAGTACGCTCAGGAAGCTGTATCAATGAAGGTGCCATCTCGCATGGCTGAAATTTTCTCACAGACGCTCGATCCAATGTTTACCCTTGCCGTGCATGAAAAGCGAGTTTCACTATAATCCCCCACGGCACAGGCCGCTCCTCCTCTCTCTCTCTCTCTCTCTCTGCAAAGTCTTCCAGGCAAGACACCCAGAGCTGTTTGGCGTGCGCTAGACCCGGGCAAACACTCGGCTAGAAACGCTCCTCAGAGTAAACCTCGAGGGATCGTAAAGAAATCAAACGAAGCCGAGTTCCTTCGCGGATCGCACGTCTGCCGCGTACGTGGCGCAAGATTCGGATAAGCGGCTACACCGATAAAGAGACGTCTCCCGGACTATCTTCCGAGCCGATTTCGCAATTGATCGAAGCACGCCGCGGATCCGACCCGCGACGAGCTTCCCTCGAAGAAGCGTTCCCACGCCGGAGGAGAGCCTCGAGCTTCGAATAACGCTCGTCCTCGTGCCTCCGAAGCCGAGAGAGTCTCGAGGCGAGGCGGAGTCGAGTTGTCGCGCGCGATCAGCGAGGAAGAGGGACTGATAATAAATGCATCGACTGACCACGTGCTCCTGGTGGCCGTCATTCCGGAAGTGCGGCGCAGGGACGCAGACACCGGAAACCCTCGTCGACACTGGCTGAGGAGGCGAAAGAACGACGGACGCGCACCACCTTCGCGGACGGGAGTCGGCCACTGACTGAACGTAACTCCGATTCTCTGGAACCGGGAGGAGGCTGCGTCGACCGGTCAGGGACCACGAGCCTGCGGCCTTCCGACACTCGACTCACCGTCAATTTCTTTCCCACCCTGCCGACGCACCACTTCCTAGCCCCGAATTTCCCGGCGATCGCGAGCAGCCGCGAGGAAACGCGCAGGAGGACGAGTATACTCGCAGGCCAGGGGGGAAAGCGGATCGTCTCGAGATTTTTCCACGTGATCGCTGTTTATCATGCTCGAATATGTGGATGTGGAGTTGTATGAGGCGCGTCGATCGATTTGTGATAAACAAGAGTTTTGATCGATGGAATAATGAATTTGGAAATAGGAGGGGGAATGTAAAAAGTGAATTTTAATACCTGTTTCGAGGATATGGATCTGGAGGAGATATTTGTAGGCCGTGAGACTTGTATATTATTATGGGCGCTCATTTTTGGGAGAATCTTTCGAAAAATTGTTTTTGTTCGAGGGAAAGTTTTTTAAGTTAAGGCGATAGGTTTTATATCTGTTTGACATCGAAGGATCGTTTTTTTTATTGGTATTATTTACTTTTTAAGTAAATTTAAATATCTTCCAGATTATTTTCATTATCTTTACACTATTACTTTTTAATATCTTCCGGATTGGATGATTCTTGCACTCGAGAGTAAATAAGAGCTTAGATCTCTGCGCGAAAATTTGGTAGTATAAGTAACTCGTTACTTCTGAAAATTAATCTATAGATTTTGTAGTTTAATATTTATGTCACCACTAGAACTACCTGGTACTTTTAGATGTATTTATAATATGTACACCACGCATATCTTAATAAAAATAAAGTCGAAAAAAGAAAATTTATAGATCAATATAATGATCCACGTACTGCAATAAAATTACAGAAAACCTCAAAAGACACACCGTCATCAAAATGTGCAATTTTTCCACGAATAAAAAACAAGAAATAATTCACCCATCATTTTCATTGGTTTGGTAGTTCTAGTGTTAAATAATTCCCTTTGGATCGCACGATTTTAGTATTCAATATCAAAAACTGAACACGAAGCATGAAAGGTCAATATGTGGGCGATTATAGAAATATAAAAGACAGAATACTTTTCTCGTGTATAATATAAAAGCGTCGACTGCTTAGGCCTTCACCTCATACAGAATCCTTTACTCGGAGATTCATAAAAATTCATCATTTCCAATACATCAATTCTTATGTTCGATCGTTGGCAATACGTTCTCTCGCACGCGAATCATTCTTTAAACATCTAGCTACGCGTTTCGCTCATAAAAATACAACGTTTTCAACGATCATTTTTCAAAAGACATACAGAATTTTTTGAAATTTTCACCCAAAGATAAACACGCACTAGTATCCGAAACATCGACATTTTCCAACGAAATTCGAAGCACACGCCGATACAGAAATTATATCATTCTTTTCTCAATTTCGATATCCTCCTCACAATACCAACCACTTTCCTATAATTTCACTTCAACTTTAATCAACCAAGATTCAAAACACAAGATATATTCAACATCGAGAACATTTAGTCAATTCTCCATCTAGTCTTGCGGACTTAGACTTCAATCGACGAAAATCGACATCGTGCTTCGAAAACAAGTACCTTTACCCACGATTGTATAACCCAATAAATTTTAATCGGCTATATCTGTTTTTATACATCGATCGATAGACGTCGTATAATATTATATCTACTCGACATCAAACGATCATCCATTCGACTTTAATCATTGCCTCAAACTCGATGTACGAAATCGGGAATGAGGATAAACCATCGATTTCCTCGCTCTCCGGTTAGGCGTGGCGGTTACGTCGAAGGTCGGCCGTAGCTTCGCCGCTTCTGGAAACTCGAGCGTGCGTTCATTCACTCGCATGCGGACGTCTTAATGAAAAGCAAGGCGGGGGCGGAGCGCGATTTACGGACGATCGGCCGATGTGACGGCAGCGCGTGCAAACGGCCGATGAATAATGTAAGGCGCGCACCGCGATGGCCCCTTAATAGTAACGAGCGGCATTATTCCTGGCGGCGGAATACGCGAGCGACGAGAGATGCCATCCAGTGCGGCAAAACCGACGGCTAATTAACCCGTTGTCTCGAATGGACGAGTCACACTTGCGCCGTGGATTATGCCTCGAATCCAAAGTGCGGGCACCATCCGCCGATATTGGCCTGAATGGATCGGGATTTAAACCTTAGGAACGCGTGGTAATCAAAATTCCGGTTGCAGCTGGATTGAAACAGTACGGTTTTGATCGGTCTAAAACAGGTTTGATTGAGAAAGTATATTGATGAATGTACTGGAGTAATATACCGAATACTTTTTCCCGATATTATGGATTAATGGAATTAAGATTTCCTTGATTTGTTTATTGAGCTACGTAACCGTGGTGGAATTATTTAATTTGCACAGGAGAATGTCGATATCGTGGACTGAACTCTAACTGCGGACTGAGGAGATAGAGAATTGGTTGGTGTGCGAAAAGCTGCTCGCCGAGAGCATATCTTGTGTTATTAGTAATCAGATATATACTGGATTTATCTGTTATAATAATTATGTTAAGCGTTAGAATGGTTTTTTTCTCCTTTATTTTCGACGCCGTTAAAGTCATTTGGCCTAGAATGTAATGTTTATAGTGGAATCCGAACAATCAAAGCTACTGTATACATGGCACATGGAAAGCGTTTCAATTTTTATTCGTTGCTATGCGTTGATATGTAAAGGAATGCTGTGAAATTTTAATATACGCTAATGCTTCATTTCTGATATTTTGTGCCGTGTATAGAAGAATGGAAGATGAATAAGTGTAAAATTAATCTACGTTTGTTCTTTTCTCTATAAAATTAAAGTATGTCTGTAAATAGAACGAGTCTACGATAGAAAACGTAGTTTAGTAATTAAGAAGGAAATAAATAAATAAAGTTACACTTCGGTCCAAAAAAATTATCCTCTGCAATTTGCTATATAATCAAAAATTTGAAAATTTCAGACGCATACGCTTTTTTCTATAAACAATTATTCGACGTATAGTTGAACAAATTAAAAAAGGAGATAACAATTTTGCAACTAGTTCGATATTGTCTAAACTATATTAGCATTATATTTAAACAATTGATTCATTTTTTAATTATTTACATTTAAAAAATAATGTATGTATAAATTAAAAAGGAAGACTTTTGTTACAATTTGTTTTCTATAAGACTATATAAACTAGTATAATTGTATTATATATGTATAATAATTAAGTATCGAAAGATCATAGCTTAAAACAATAATTTTGTCCACCTAAAAGCAGCGCTTTTACTACCGTGGAACGTGATATTGCTGTAAAGAATAGCAGTTCTAACGTCTAATACAATACATCATTGGGATTATAACGGAAATCCAGTGTGTTATTCACGTTGCAGATTTTTATGCGAAATTAATGAATACCAATGCCTGGGAAGAGTCAACCTTAAAGCACGTGCCGGACAAAACATTTTCAGGCAATAAGCTTAAAACAGATGGCTAATTATGCGCATTGTTTAATGAAGACAAGTCACACTTACTCTGCAGATTACGTTCCAAAATTACACACATCATCCGCGGAGTATCGGTTTGGACAGATTGGTGTCGCATACGTAGATCGTAATTTAAATCGAATTAGCACGGAGCTGGAGGAAAAAGAACGAATTCCGGCGCCTTGCAATCCGTACTCATTACAAATAACAATCGGCGTGAGTTGCACATATGGTGCGACTTTCATTACAAAATAACCAAATATGGATATCATCGAAGAATCAGCCTTCAGGCGTGTGCTCATTAAAGCATACTAAGCAATGAACTTAATCCAGACGGCTAATTATACCCATTGTCCGTTAAACACAAGTCACACTCACTCAGAGGATCGCGGCCCAAACATAATGAACTCGAAGCTGATCGAAAACTCAACTTCGACGTTTGACACTTTATACAATAGGAGAAAGAATTCCAAAGGTAAAAAAGTATCCACTTGCTATACCATCCACTGCACGTGAAAAATTAAATAATCACATTCACTCCTATCCGCCTTGCGTTATCCACACGACGTGCTTTCCAGTCAAAAGTAACAGACATCGGTGCAGATTACGATATGAATGCGAATAACCAGGAGTCTCTCGTTGCACGCGAATCCTGGTAGAAACTTAACAAGCACGAGGCGAGCCGTGAGCTTTGATGTACGCATGGTTAAACGCTGCCACCGGACAATGGATAAGATACACGAAACAATCGCCACGCTTATATCGTGCCCCTCCTTACTATTCCTCGCTTTAAAGCTACCCTGTATATCCCTTCGTTTCTCGTCCCTCGTAATTGCCGAGGTAAAACTTCGAGAGTACTTCCGCAGCTCCGGAGGTCCAGCCGATTTTCGAGCACCGAGTGGAAGTTTTCGCAATAAGATTTAGTGGTGCCTGCAGAGCGGAAGCTCCACCCGCCTGTGCTACGCCGTCTTACTAACCGCAAGAATGTAACCGAGAGCGTGCTCCATTTTTTGTACCTCCCGCTGCAGAGATTTTGGAGGAAAGCTCCATTGTCCTCGGGACTGGATTTCTTTCATTAACAATGCGAGCAATTCGCGAGACTGCTCGCTCCCTGTGCATGTCGCACTGTGTGTCGTTTACATCGAGATTTCGCTCCTGCCAGGGGCCCTTCATTACCCATAAACGACTCTCCACCAACATTTGGGGATTCAATTTTCCAACAAGTTTAACTCTATACGAGCTCGTGTAAGTTTCAGGTGACACGCTAGAAATTTTAGGAAATAATTGTACTTTTCTACGAGATACGTATGTATCTTGATTATGTAACGTCTCTGAGATAAGCAGTGGTAATATCGATGGCGCTTGGCGGGCACCATCGATCCGAAATATTGAAGTTAATACCTTGTTAGTTGTATAATTTACAAGTATAATGTAGTTTATAGAGGGTTAATTATATAAGTGTTGCACTGTTCGAAACGTGTACATCGAGCAGCACCTCTTGGCATAGGAAGACTGTAAAACGTACAAATTTTACGCATCGTATCGAGTAAACGACTGGAGCACGCTACGAGTAAATCACGTTGTACCATTACTACAAAGCTTACGATCGCGTTATATGAATCCTATATCGTTAAGATTCACGCGCGCGTAGAGACACGAGGATCGATAACCCATCAAATCCGTGTCACTCGCAAAGTCGAGCTCTGATAGCCGCGAGTACCCGAAGGATATCCTTCTGATCCACCGGCCAGATGCACGATGTAAAGTAGCTACAACCCCCCGCAGCGTGCATCTCGCTAGTTACCAAGATCGCGTAGGACGAGATGTACTCGCAAAGCCAGGTAAACGTAGCTTTTCCCAGCAACCGATTTTTTCCACAGCGAAAACCGAATTTGCCCAGAAACATTGCCAAAGAGCGCAATGAAAAATATCGGATTGGCAAGAAAGTAATTGCAGATTTCATATCATTGTTGGATAATTTTAGTTCAATTTTTAGGTATATCCACGTATTCGAAATGTCAAACCCACGATCTTGTTCTCACATGTCATACTTTAATCGTAATTCAGTTATCAAAAATCGTGCGGTTAGCAAACTTCTCATTGGTTCCCAACTGAAATCACAAATCCGCAACTTGCCAATCCCATATATTATATACACAATACATTTATTATATAATATATTATATATAAAATATATGTCGCTCTCCTGGCAACGTTTTTAGGCAAAGTAGGTTCCTGCTGCGCAAAAAACCGGTCCCCAGGAAAAGCCAGCCCGAGGAAAGGACTTTGGTACGCGCCACGGGGCGAAGGACCAGGGGAATATCTCGCGGATATTCCTCCTCGGTCGGAGAATGCGACGAGGCGGAGGCTCGGGTTACGTTTGTCGTGGACTAACCGTGCAAATCGGCGGTGCATGGTGACGCTTCCCCGTCCAGCGGGATTTCAGGCTCGGCGAGGAAGTGCCCCTTATCCTGGCGCAGCTCTGCTCCTTAGGGGGGAGGGTGAATGGCACTCGGTCCGGTCCTCACGAAAGGACGCGCGCGTACAGCTCACGGGAGAAAACTGAGCGAAAGAAGCGCGGAACACGGAGAGAGAACCGACCCCCGATAGGAGAGCCGCTTTCTGGCCGCCAAGAGGGAAGGAGAGAGAGTCGAAGAGGGGGAGAAACGCAGGCCTGGAAGAGAGGGTGTAGGTTTCGACGGAGGTGAGAGCGAGAGGGCACGCTCTGGTGGGGATTCCTTACTCATTCATACTTGAACGCCCCCGCAAATTACGGCCACCATCTCCCGTGCTCGTCTTCTACGCTCGAAATGCGTCCAATGCTCCTTGATTAACGAATCCGCTGTACTTAGCGACCCTACAATCGTTCTATTAGCCGAGAATGCACGTTGATTTTGAGGGATCCTCGACTGGGACGGTATGTTTTATGCACGCCCAATTGTGTTTTTGCGCGAACTTCTTCCACGCGATTTTCATTCGAGGCGAAATGGCGAAAAAAATCTGATTCTCCTTTTGCAGGAGTTATTTGGATTTAATAGGATCGAGGTCAGTTTTAAGAGGATAATTTTGATTTTCATAGCTTTGTAACTGCGATAGTGGAGGCGAGGAACGTAATGGGATTTCCATATGGGAGGATTTCACGAATTGTGTAAGCTCGATATGGAAGTTTGTCTGCTTTGTTTGTAGTTTGAGTTTGGTGTTTAAAGTGAAAAGTACATTTTCGATGTTTGTAAACTTTAATAAAAAGTATAATAAAATGTATGCTTTTTTTTATCAATGGAGCATGAAGACGACGATCAAGACATTTTTAGTGATAGTAGTAATATTGCAGTCTTACGCAAAGGTTTATTGTAAAAACAGAATTAGGCATATATATTAAACGATTGGTCTTTGCGAGCAACAAATGGATGGACGGACAACAAATAGATGAAGTGGAAATGGAAATGAAAAACCCATAGGTAACTCACGACGTTTCGACTCGATTATGAGTCTTCATCAGCTATATTAACATCTATAAATATACAATAGTGTTACAAGTTGATCCAATTTTTATGTAAGATGAACAATATAAAATTAAAATTCTACAAAATTCTTTTTAATAAAGCGTTGTATTAATTATAGATAAATTCTAAGTGTGAATAGAAATTAAGCAATGAATACGCATCTTGTAAAGTTATGGTATGCTTCATATATTATATAAGCTGGTAAATCAACCCTCCTTTTTTTTATCTTTTCATAAGTATAACGGGATTAAATGGGTATATATATTCACTTTCATTTTTATTTATATCAAAACGCATCTGAAATGTCTGTCTTAAGTAAACAATGAAAGAATAAATACGGCTATAATAAGTACAATCATTGATTTAGTGATTGTACCCATACGTTCGCAATTGTGATGTATATGTGAATGCGCTTATAATATCTTGAAGGACGATGGTAATGTAAAACATGTTGCAGAAGCGAACAAATTAATCAATTAATAATAATCCATTTAATTGCGGTATATATTTCGCTGATTAAATTTCTGTAATCCACGATAATCTTTGTATAAAATTAAATTTGTACTTTGGCTTAATTTTTTCTTGCGCCCATTTTATGGAATACTCGACGTATTTCCTATGAAGACTAAACTGTAGTAAAGCAAAATCATTTTTACCGACAACATTCATGTTATATCATGTCACTTATCTAACAAGACAGGAAGTAGTGAACTATATCGCTTCATTCTCGTTTAGGAACGTTCTCTGCTGACTGTAATCGGCATTCTAAATTAGTATGCATATATAGTATTACAAATATGCTTATGAATTTCCTGTGCTCCTTATGCTTAATGTTATTTTTGTTGTGCATCGCTTGAGTCATGTATTAAAATAAACCTTAACTTCTGGTACGTGCTTTGTACTCCTACCAAATAGGAATACTCATCCTACGCATGTCAAATTCGATTACAATTATTTTCGATGACTTAATACTTCATCTTTCTAATGTTTGCAAACTTTTTTCAATGACTTAATATTTTATCCTTTTAATATTTGCGAAAGATAAAACTCGCATTTGTTGAAATGACGGATGAGAAACACCAATGAACGCAGTCCAAATAATATTACAATGTATATAATAAAGATTTTAAAAATAACAGTGAAAATCGAGAGAACGCGTACATAAATTTATACCGACTTCAATGTTTTCAGCAAGGTTCCCTTAAAAGACACGGTAGTAAGTACCCCATAAACAAATATAGTTTTAAAAACACTGGTCTTGAGCAATTAATGAAATAATTATACGCCAGACATAAAGTATGACTTCAGACACTCGGATCGGAAGACAAATACTAGTACAAATAAAACTCGTCTACCTTTGCTTTCGCAACATTTAGTACTAAGTACGAGTCACCAATGAAATCGAAAACACACCTGAACAACGTATCGGCCTCGAAATTTAAACATCTGTTTCTTCAGACCCACACAAAGGTCTAACAAATAAAAGGGACGCAGAAATATACAACGCTCCATCGTGTAAAAATATCCGCGCAAGTCGCACAAATCTCGAACCCTCTCGAACGTATGGACAATAACTCAAACGAATCCAAACAAAAAAAAAGGAGTCGTTTACATCGACGCTCTCCCTTCGTCTCCGCGCAAGGTACAAATCTGCAGCTGAAACTCTCCCAAATCGTCCATCATCCCCATCGCCGAAGCTGGCACTCGCGATCAGTTTCCCAACATTAACGCCAGTCCGTTAATTAACACGCCTCGCCTTCCCGCGAGCAATACGCGTGCCGATTTAATTCCGGCCGAGCGGATGATCCGTCGAAAGTGACGTACCGGTTGATACGCGACAATCCGTGAGCGCATCGACCTTTTATTAGTCGGCGTGCCATTTTGTTAATTACGGCTCATTACGGGCCGGCAGTTGGGCTGATCGGAATAATCGGAATATCGACGGCAGCAGCTGCCGCCTTGCGATCGTGTTTGGATGCCAACCGCAAATATGTGCCGCGGTACCACCTGTTATAACTTCTGAAATTACGAAATTCCCGAATTGTTGGCATCGCAGCATTGAAATTTTACTGCGCGCCACGACGCGTGGGTCGCAAACAATGTGGCACGATTCGCTATAGTGATACCGTTGACGAACGATTGCGTAGGATCGATGTCGTCGACCCCGAAAAAAGTTTGGGATAAACCATTAATGGCTTGGAAAATATTTGTCGGCTTGGAGGTGTTTGTGGGAGGTTGGTCAGGCGGAAAAAAGCTTTTGTTGCGTGTGCAATGGTTGTCGAAGGCCGTTGAATCGTTCGTTGCTGGATGATTTCCGTAATGATATGGAACGTTTATTTTGAAAGTGGTGTAAGTCCATTTTCTCTTGTTTCGAGAAAATCAAAGGTTAGCATATTTGTTGATCAGAAAATATCCGTTAATATTACCAAGTGTGGCAATGTTTCTACTTGTATATTGTACAAATGTAAAAAGCAGTAGCCACTGATCTTACCACCTGTCCATCGAAATTGGACTTACACCACTTTCATAATCAATGGCTACGCAATTTCTTTTATCGGCCAATATTAAATTGAACAAAGCGTTGGTATTTTTTAAAGCATACAAATACTAACTAGTTACAAACGAAAAGTTTACGCTAAATTAAGCATAAATCGCGTGATATCGCATTTGTTTTTAAAAATGGACTTCCAGCACTTTCAAAATAAACGGTCCATATATCGGTTAGATGTGGCGCATTTAATTACCAGTCACAATTCGGTGACAATAAATTCGACTTATTTTTCGATCAATACGTTATTTGCACGTATTGACTGAAGAAAGAGTCGAATTCACTTTCAGCGAATTCGCGAATTGTTTATACCAAGTTGAATTGTTACCATTAAATAATAACAGAGGTTGACGCGTTTCCAATATTTTTGTCACTTTGAAATTGCGTCCCAGAAATAGGACAATGGCGGGTATTGGGTTAACGACAAAGATAATAGAGTCAATTAAGGATAGCAGAGAATTTTTGTGGGATATTGACTTTCGTGATTTGTACAAACGCAGCAGTATAATTATTATTACAGTTTGAGTAATTAGCTGGAACCTGTTTGTCAAAGTTTAATAGCCTTTCGCCTTTTCTGAAGAAGACATTGAGAATACTTAAAACTGGAATAATGCATAACAAAGGTTCAAGAGGAATTGTAAAGAAACAAGAGGAATTATATCGTAGAATAATACGTCACTATATTGTCTTTTCCGTCCAACTCTGTTTCAGTTTGGACCTGGAGAGAATATTCTTGGAAGTTAAATACTTGGAAACAAAGTTACATCTGCTTACGAGTTATCACGTGTTCGTGATTTAGGTGAACACGGAGAAGAGAAAAACGGTCGCCGCAGATCAAATAAATACTTTCGAGGATGGATATTAAATAAATATATCTTTATGGCGTAACCGTGACCGCCGCACAATGTTCTGTTGATACGAAACCGAGACGTTTATAGTGTTACTAAACATCAATCTTCACTTGAATGTTGGATCGAGCTTATCGGTTTGATTCAATAGGTGCCATATGATCTACGTAGATATATATAATCAAATAAGCGATCAAGATCCAACATAATTTATTAAGCTTCGTGGTTTTTAGTTCATCATAGAAGTAGTTGCTGAGAGAACTTCTTCTGAGTCATTATTCAATCTAATCTAAAAGAGTATAATTATCTTATAATTAGTAGCAATCTTTAAAAATATATAATAACTAATCTAAAAGAATATAATTACCTTATAATTAATTAATATAATTAATAGAAATAGCTAAATTATCTACAGCTTTGAAAGTTACGTTTAACTTACATCTCGTAATCTGATCGGGAAGTAATAGAAATCTTTCTTTGGCATCACTTCTTGTATGAAAAATCAACTCAATACAAAGCACGATTAACGAATATTATGGCATAGAACTACGCTATAATTCACTGACTGAGATTACTTATAATTTATTCTACAAATAACTATAAATAATACAACCCTATAAACACTCCACCTCTTCTTTAGTCTAAAAATTAACTCAATGTTAATAATTTCATCGAGAAAAAAGAAAGAAGGATTTCTTTCTCTTGGTATTCGACAGATCCAGTCAAATTACTTGTTATATTACAAGCCTCAATTGTAATTCTCTCGAGGGAAGATATCTGCATTGTAACATCTGTATTTCGAAGAGAGTCGATACACGATATCATAAAGGGATTTTCACTGCTCGATCATTTATCATGCGAGGGGCCATCTTTTTTTTTTTATAGGAAGGACACGTGTCCTGCAGCAAAGCAGAAGAGTAGGCGTCAAAGGAAGCAGCTAGTGACCTCGAGAAGCATCGTCTCTATTTAGGACACCCGATAGACGATAACCGTGCTCCAGGATGCAAGCTGATAGAAACCAGCGCGTGCGATACATTTTCATTCAGATATATGCCCATTCATATTCATGACTCGATTCGGTGATCCGTGAAGAGTGGGGGACAGGGCAAGATCCAAGAACATTCGAGTGGATTTTTACGGTTTTGCGGCCACACTTCAAAGGAAAAACCACTTTTCCATTAACCGCGCTATGTTTTTAAACCCTCTTTCTAATATACGTCATATTTACCTGTTTGCAAGAATTTAGCCAGAAAGAGTGAAAAAATATATATATATATATATTCTCTAAGCTATTGATATTTATCACGCTTGTATCGATGCAAATAATATATTTGTTTACTGTAAATAATAAAGGAAGGATTTGTTACCTAATCGTGTTTGCGCAGAAAATGTGGGACGAAAGAATGGCAGATGGACGTTTGACGTGTGAATAAGAAAGATTACAGTCTATGTTCTTTGCGCCAATAAATAATTATATTCCATGTGTATAGTCAGGCGCGAAATGTATATTTAAGACTATCTCTTTGTTTTGCAACGAAATGATCGTATTGGGTGTACAACTTCGCTTCCGCCGTGGCTAAATATAGACAATCATTTGAATCATAAATGTATATCGAGTTTTGTACGATAAAGCTCTAATTTTTGGAAAAAACTGCTGAAAGCAAAGTTGTGCACTTGATATTATATTTCGATATGCGATTGAAAGCCTAAGGACTTGATGCGTTTCATGGATTTCCATAACTCGACCCAATTCACCAGCTTTCCTTTTATTTTTCGCAAATAATACCTCGGAAGGTATGCAGTAATTTATATGCAAAAGAGGTTTTTTGATCAAGCGCGATGCAAAGTTTGTTACTTTTGCATTAAACTCTGAGCATATGGTAATCACGAAGAGGTGTATGAGTACAATAGACTTTCATCCTCAACAAGCTTGAACCGATCTTGTCCGTACAAACATCGATCTTTAAGGATTACTTTATATTATTATCATGTGGTCTTAGCGAGTTCTACTCGCACATTTATTTGATTCTCCATCTGGAATATTAGTAATTTATAGCTATTGTCCCGTGGCTCAATAATTAAAATGAATACTAAATTCTAGCTTTAGATTAAATTAATAATAGAAAATTGTAAAGAATAAGGTGGTGTCACGGTGTAGTTACACCAATGTCAGATTTGTTTTCACGCTACTTTTTCTGATTACAGTTCATTCACCACTTTAAGTTTCATAATTGTTCAATATCAATTTTATTTAATGTTATAATTTAGTAATCATTTAATTATGCGAACCACACGCCAGTGACCATAACTATTACTATTCCACACAGTGTCGATGTTGTCGACTAAAGTTCTAACTCTACAAGATCAGATGGAAAATTAAAACAAATATCTGTGAATAGATGCTGATTGTTTTAATAAGATTAAGAAAAATACGTGTAAAAAATGGACACTGACATGACCTGCTCGGTCCAGTCAACCAAATGTCCATTTTTTTTCCCACCATTTTTCCTAATATGTTTCAACTCACCACCTTATTCTTTACAATTTTCCATCATCAATTTAATTTAAACTTAGACTATACTATTAATTTTATCTATCGAGCCACGCAAAATTGGCCATAAATTACTAACATTCCACACAAAAATGGTCGATGTAGACTACTGAATTCCCAGCTCCATAAGACCAAAAGCAGAATTATTTTAAATAAATCCATACATAGGATTCGCTAAAAGCACATAAATCACTACTTGTCCTCAACGAATTCCCAATCTAGAGGTTAGAATTACACATGCTCATATCATTACAATTACCAACATTCCTCGATGACAAACAAGAAAAATAATATATATAAACCGATTCGATGACAAATAAGAAAAATAATATATATAAACCGATCGCCATAGCTCAATTGATTCGACCAGTTCCCCCAAACGAAGGAAACACGCTACAAGCCCAGCTTTCCATCCCGCGCACTGTATAATGACAGGCGTGCTGCGTCGAACGAAAAGCTCCCTCCAATTCGACAGCTCTATAGCATCATTACGGGGCCGGGGAAAAACGCGTGAGATCCCGCGAAACGTAATTTGAGCCGTTGATTGAAAGCCGCGTTTATCGACTGGCGCGCGAGGTGAACGCGCCGGAAGCGACGTTTACGATCGACCTTGAAGCCTCCCGCGAGGGAAACGGAAGGAGAGCTCGAAGGGAGCTTATCGTTGTCAGCGTTTTAATTAATTTCGAGCGAGGCCGATTGTGGAGAATTTCGGGGCAGCTCGTTAATAAGTATGTGGGCCACGGGAGATAAAGAGGTTTATTTTCGAAACGATAGGGCCGACAGGCCTGTGGGTAGCGCCGAAAGGAAGAAACAGATGAGCGGTGCAGATAGAACGGGGGGAAAAAAGAGAGAGAAAAGAAAAAAAGGAAGAAAGAGCGCCGCGTAACGAGATAGAAGTTGCAAAGCCAAACGTAGAGGTTACGCGCCGTGCGATAAGGGACATTCCTGGCTGCACGTTTCTTTCGCCATTGGGTAATCGTTCGCAATGGCGTATTCGTACAGCGTGGAAGAGGTGCCGCCGGACGACGTGCCGTGCGTGGAGCACGACCTGCTTCGTGCCAAAATGTTCCTGCAGAAGCACAGCCCGGAATCTGGCGATAGCCTGTAGGTGTACGAGGACTCGCCTTTGATTTTTGTACTATCGCTGTGGAAATGTAGCGTGGTGCACAGGGTCGCGAATGAATCCTATCTATCGCATTCGATGGATATTCGTAGGTTTTCGCGTGTACGCTTAATTCTGCTTTTACACGATTACCAAAGAATACGTGTAAAAAACATTCGTGTAAAAAGACATCTCCAATGTCGCGGTTATAAAAATAAGAGTAAAGCAAAATTTTCTTCTTAGAATTTGGGTCGATCGTGCTAAATCTAAATGAATTGTGTAAAATGAGAATTAAATTTTTTTCCTAATTCGTGTAAAAGAAGTGCGCGCAAAAACAGAATTCGGTGTATTATAAACATTACTATCTTCCTCTTATGTCATGGTTACCGAGGAAAACGGAAAAACGGACCTGAGTTTATTTTTTATATGAAATCACGGATCAGGGGAGTTGAATGTATTGAATTTTACGTAGGCGTGAGACATTAAAGGTGCTTTATAAAGAGAGTGATAGAATGATGAATATCGATCGGTTAATACGACGATTAATAGAATCTTGAATGATTAATGTAGAAGTGCAAGAAATTTTATTCGATTCAGGAACAAAGCAATACTTTTATCAATAAAAGCGACGTTTCGATGTACTTATGGAATTCTTATCAAGCTATAATGACAAAAGACTTAAGATTAATAATTTGTTAAGATGAGTAAGAGTAAACGTGGTAAGAATACGGAGAAAACCTATTTATATTAATTAAAGTCAAATTCTACGTTTGTCGTGAGTGATTCAAACGCACAGACTTGAGGTCAATTTCCTTTTCGAAATATAACCAAAAAATTGTCTATGAACAAGGAGAGGGGCGAAAATTTCAATTGAGAAACGGCTATTTGCATGAATTAATTGTGAAATTTAAATCGCGAAACTTACAAAAATTAATATAGAAATATAGCTTTACCTGAATATAGTACAACGCGTCAGGTACGATCATCTGTCGGAAGTACTGGCGAAGATACTCGCAGAGAGGCCGGAAAACGTGGTTGATATTTTCGAGGAGTATAGCAGAAAAGTGAAGGAAGAAAGGTTCAAAAGTCCAGCGGATCATTTTCGAGATATTTACGTGCCACCAGTGCAGTACGAGAATGCGAGGAAGCTTATTAAATTATACCAGGTTGACTAATCATTTCTCTTTACCAATTAGTAAATATTCTCGTTTACTTTAAGCTTTTATATTGCTTTTTTACAAACTATCAGGAGTGATCAAGCAAGTAAGAACAACGATCAAAGACCATCACTCCTGACATAACATTCACTCACGATCACTCGAGCATGCCACGGCAGTATCATTATTTTTAATAATACGAGCAACACCGTAGCAATATATGCGTAGCAAATAATATAACAGAAAAATTGAACAGAGAAAACGGAAAGCGTACAAAGCGCTCTGCGCTGTATCATCTGGTATATACTTAAAATCTTCCAGGGGAAATATAAATCGTGTTTACGCTGCATACATTATTATACGCGTAGAAAATGTTTGCAAACAGTCACTGCACTGCCAAAGTGAAATCAGCACTTGGTAATTGTGCATATGTACACGTATACGTAAAGTACGAATGGTGAAATCCATGTAGCCTACAATTTGGATTGCCGCTCACGTTTGCCTGCTTCTTACGGCCGAGGTAGAACGTTAAACAGACGGAGGAGGGCGAACGAGAGAGAATCGAGGACGAAGATGAGGATGACAGAGGGAGGAAGATACCAAACCTGTTGGATCTGCTATTTTACTTTGAACAAACCAACGTGGGTTTGCCGCGGGCTGAAATGCTGTTGCTTAACTTGGCGATACGAAAGCTGATGTCCGAGGCTGCCATAGAAAACGTTAGGTACTTTGATTCCAATTTTTATCTTTTATTTGCTACGATGAACGCGCGTCACGCCTGAGAAAACTATCTTTAATAATTATGTATTCAACACGATTAATAGGTAAATCTATATACCTTAGGATCTTTATCATATACAAAATATTTTAAAAAATCCTAGTATATATTTCAACTTATGTCGACTTTATATAAAAAAAACCTAGTATATACTTCGACGTATGTCGAAATATAAATAAATAAATAACCATTTTCTGAAGCGCTCTTATAAAACAAACTGGAAACCGTTAATCAAATTAAAATTAAGCTTAACATTAAGATTTTACAGCCAGTGTGTTTGGAGTACCAGACAATGAGACAAACATAACGTGCACCGATCAATTCTATAACAGATTCTTCTTTTTTATCTAGATTCTGGGGTAAAATTCTCGGCCAAGCGAAGAATTACTACGTGGTTGAAGCGGAGCTTCAAGAAGAGGAATTGCATCGTAGATTAGAGGTCAAATCTCAATTCCACTCGATTCTAGTTTTTTCCACCTTGTTCGCAAGAAAACAGCAACTGTTATACAACAGATGGAGGCTGAAGAAGAGGAGAAACGACGAGAGGAAGCGGATGAAACCGAGAAAACGACCGATCCTGCTGAGATAGAAGTTGTTTATAAAGCAACCGAGAAAACTGTCCCTCTGGAAACGAAGGTGGAAGAGGGCCTGGAACTCACCTTTCCACCAATGCCCGTCAACTCCTGGAAACCGCCACAGGAAATACCCTCAGAAAAGCCAGGCACGGGTTTGAACAAAAAGGTGAGGCGACCTTTAATCGTTTGAATGTGGCGGATGCGCGGGTAGTCGGGCGATTAGCATATTAACCGAGAAAGACAAATCAGCTCGTTATGCAACAGCGTCTCCGTATTAAGCGGGATAAGTTAACACTGAATCTAGCAGCCATTTTCTGGACGTATTTACGTATATCGTATACATTTTTGAAAAAAAAAAAGATATTAGGAAGAGATGTTGATAAATCGAGGCAATGATTCATACTCTGAGGTAGAATAGTGGCAAATCTTTAAAAATGCTTGACTACGCAATGCAGTGATTTTTCTGAGAAACGACTGACCGGTTATTTTCGATAAATTTAGTGTTAAGCAAGATAAGTTAAACTGCTACAAAGGGTTAATAATATTAATCGTGCAAAATAAGCAGAATTATCCATGTTAATCACCTATTTATTTATCCATGTTTAATCACAGTATGTCGATTATATTTGGCAATCTGATTGCGATTAAAAAATACAATAACATCTCTTGCCGATATTTCCACTCAGCTTGACTACACCTTAAACTAATAAAAACGGTTAATAATGTTAATCGTGCAATGCGAGCAAAATACCCATATTAATCTCCATTTGTTTAATCGCAATTTATTTAATCAATTTTATGCTTAATCGCGGTATGTCGATCATATCTGACAATCTGGTTTCAAATAGAAAGAAACATACAATTACGTCTCTCGCCGATAAGACTCTACTTCCACGCACCTCGACTTATTCGTTATATAAAAAACGTGTAAAACGATATTGCTGTGCCAACGTTATAGAACCAAGCTGAGTATAATAGAAAGAATACCTTTATCAGCAATCTATAGTCTACATGACTTTCTTCTAAATTACCATGATTTTATTATTGAAGGAGGGGAAGTTTGAAAGAAAGGTGAAAGGAAAGGGCATAGAAAGACAATAAAATACTATACAATAATATAATAAGATGATAATACACTCGCTAAAACATATACTACTACTCTATTTCAATATGTTAAGTACAATTAAGGTATAGTCTGCATAAATTTCCTCTAAATTACCATGATTTTGTTATTGAAGGAGGGGAAGTTTGAAAGAAAGATGAAAGGAAGGGGCAAAGAGAGGCACTAAAATAAAATAAATATACAATAATATTATAACATATATATAAATTTTATTTCTCACACGCTGCACGCAAACTCACGGATATAATCAAAAGCGCGCCTTATGCCCACTTAGAACACTTCCATCGAATTGGGCGCCTCGTGCCCACTTAAGAGCTCCTTCAGCCACTCCTACTCATGGGCTCTTACAGCCTTACTTTCCAAAAAATCTTCATTATCAATGTTTATCATCGATATTCTTAATCCTATCGAAGCGCGAGATACGACGACAATACCCTGAAAACCAATTAGGTTGACACCTGGAGTCCGAGCCTTCGAACTCCACGTCCGATCGATCGCTCCTCGATGCCGACTCCCCGTTAAACCGTGCGCCCGATGTTTAGGTCTACTTTGTATGCAATGCACCGGGACTGGACGAGTGGGTGGAACTTCCACCGGTTACGCCGCAGCAGATAGTAATAGCACGACAGATTGTTCGATACTGCACCGGGAACTTGGAGACCCCGGTACGTGCCCGTTTTTGGCCGCTGAAATTTGGCGAGCGCAGGAGAAAAACGTAGATGGGGCCGCGTTGAAGGGACGAGGGGCTTCCTGGCAGCAAATCGACGACGTTTTCTTCCCAGATTCACACGTTCCCGCCATTTCCCGGCGTGGAGAGGAATTATCTGCGGGCGCAAATAGCGAGGATATCCGCGGCCACGCATGTGTCGCCGATCGGTTTCTTCACGCTGGGCGGAGAGGCCGAGGAGGAGGAGGTGGGCGAAGAGGGAGACGAAGGTGAGGAATAATTCCACGATATTTACTATGAGAATGACCGAGAAACATTGTCGTTCCTGACAGCTGGTGGTTTTCGATGTGGAAAATGGAAATATATGTATGCTTCTTTGATCGTTTTTATGATTCATTTTTTCTTTTTCTCCTGTTTCTAAGCAAACTGCACTCTGGCACTCTTTTTCTTCTATTTCTAACAAACTGCACTCTGGCAAGGTCGTATATTATATTTTTTGCTGGAATCTTCAAAAAGTTTGCAAAAAGAAATGCATGAAATTTCGATAAAATTTCGGATAGAACTAAAAATTGGACATTTTTTACATTTTTAGCACAAGTGTATGCTTTCACCCGAAAAGTATAATGGTCAGAAAAATCTGTACAACGTGTACTGATTTTTGGAAATTTTTGTCTGGAAATATTTGATATTATGGAAATTAATAACGCACGAAATAAGAATGGTTTTATTCGAATGTGAAGTAAAAACATAGTGCCGTCACTCGGCGAAATATTAGTATGAAATACGAGGATACCTCTCGGTTTACCTGGTAAGACGTCCACGCTTGAGCGATTTCAGGTTATTCTCTCGATGTTGTTTCGCGGTTTAAAGTACGACTGTTAATTTAATTTTCACGATTATATCCATGTTCATCGATTTTCAAACACCGGTATTAAATTTTACCGCAAACTTCGTACGAAGCATTTACATTTGTGGACAATACTTATCTGATTTATGAGATCCATTTCTCTCAGAGGTTACAAATTTAGATGATGAGAATGATTTTAATGTAATGCTTTTTAACGATGAACATCAAGGCCCAAGTGCTAAAGGAATTTTCATCATCGAGCAGATATATTGTAACGTGAAACATTCTAATGTAACCTTGAGTACAATTTTATCTCTCTCTTGCGCCGATATTTTTTATCGCTTTCTACTTTTCAGGCGCGGAGGGTGTGCTATCCGAGAACGTGCACTATGATCCTTTGCCCGTCAAAGATTTGGTGGATTCATCGATGTCCAATTGGTGTCACCATACTCCGTACATTCTTAAACAAGGACGTGTCACATGGTGGACTCCGGGGAAGGACGAAGACGAAATCGAAGTAAGTCAAGGAAACCAAATACTTTGTGCACAACGGATGTGATCATGCGTGGCAATGCATGCCTTACATGCGACTGCATGTATTTATGTAATAATGTGCAATAAGTAAACATGCAGTACTTCCTCTATTTTTTATGTACAAAAGGAGACCTGTTTTAAAAAATCTATATCGATGCGTTACATCATATGCTTTTTATTGAATTTATCATACATTTTTTTACAAATACTTATAAATAAATTTAAGAGATATAATAAATAAATGATAATTTTTAATAAATTATTTATAAACTAAAAATAAATTACTTATATCTTTAATTAATACTTATAAATAAAAATAAAGACACTTATCAAAAAAATACATAGCTAAAGGTGTGCGCAAGAAATCCTTTAAGAGACATTCACACTTTTTATCTTTACAAATATGATCGATTATATTTTGCAAATTGTTTCTGTCGCGATATTTTGACATGAAAAGGACACTATTATTATTCACATTTTGAACCCTCTTAATAAGGTGAGAAGTAATCTTCGAAGAAACTCGCAGAATTCTTTATTTCTTACTATGTAATTAACATGATTTGATATTCTTTCATTACAATATATATATATATATATATA
>JBCFXI010001984.1:0-32001 GCA_038496175.1 Ampulex compressa | reverse complement strand
TTACCACAAACTTCATCACACCAGCACTCTTCCATATTCCTACATTTGTCTCCAATTTCAATCCGACTTGTACTAATTTCGAAGCTCGCTTCCAATTATTGTCAATTACCACAAACTTTATCACACCAGCACTCTTCCATATTCCTATATTTGTCTTCAATTTCAATCCGACTTGTACTAATTCCGAAGCTCGCTTCCAATTATTGTCAATTACCACAAACTTCATCACACCAGCACTCTTCCATATTCCTACATTTGTCTCCAATTTCAATCCGACTTGTACTAATTTCGAAGCTCGCTTCCAATTATTGTCAATTACCACAAACTTCATCACACCAGCACTCTTCCATAATCCTACATTTGTCTTCAATTTCAATCCGACGTGTACTAATTTCGAAGCTCGCTTCCAATTATCATCATCCAGGCAGGCTGGCCTTTTTCTTCCCGTCTTCTTACCGCCGACAGTCGTCGACAACCGTCGTCCGGCTTGGTCCCGTTTTTCCGGTCGTTCCTCTCGGCCGGGGCATTTATTTGACACGCCGTCGAGTACCTATGCAAATTCCACTCCCACGAACGAGGCTGCCGCTCGCATAAAACAATTGCGCCCGAAATTGCCCGCTGAAAAAAAAAAAAAAAAAAAGAGGCAGGCGCGCAGCTGCGCTCGTGTTCGCCTACGCAGAATAATGGAAAAAGTTCCGACGCGGTTTTGGTTCCTTCTGAAAATCATCATTTCATTAGACCGGCGACCGAGGGATCGTGGCTTTTCGTGGAAAAGGTGAAAGACGATTTTTTCATGGAGAAGAGTATTTTTTTTTAGAATCTATTTATTAATGATTACACCATTGACGTACAACGAAGAGTTGGGGTCGTTGTTCATTTCATGTGCTGTCGTAGACTTTGAAGAGTCTATCTCGTCAAGATCGTTTGGAGGCAAGAGGTAGATTCTCCGATTTCCTCGGTTTTTATGGATGTATTTGTGCACGAGGTGTTTTATATATGTATATAGTGTGTTTTATATATATATATATATATATATATTTATTATATATATATATTTGTTGTAATATTACGCGTAGAAGCGACGTTTTTCTGATGCAATGTCAAATATTGCTTTTCGCATTGTCGTTGAATTTGCGGGTTGGTTTGAGCGACTTTTGAGTCTTTTTTTAGGAATGAGGATTTTGAATATACCATAAGATGCGTTTATCTAAAGGGTGGGCCATGTAAGAGTTTGTTTTTAAAAACGCTATAAAATGAGTCTACGTCGATATTTAAAACAAAATTTTTTTTTATCGTGAAGGTTGGAGTCTTCGATTTAAAAATAAAAAGACTGAGCAACTGTTCAAATTTCAAGCAAATCGGTCACACCAGTCTTGCCATATCCTATAATTTAAAAACAAACCAGTAGATGGCCCACCCTGTATTATTAGATTACTCAGTTGCTACGCACTTTTTTACCAATGCTAATAACAAAGTTGCGCAATGATCTCGCACGGCGAATGCTGTACTAGACTGTATTTGAATTTAGTAAAAATTATAAGTGATTCTTCTCCATTTACATTGTATATCAACCGCATTAAAAGTTATATAACGCTACGAATTGCAAAACAAAACGTTCTCTTCCTTAGTTCGCGCATAATCGTTCGGTTGAGGCAAATTAAATAGTATTTTTTGGAGGTATCGAGTTCCGTTTTATTTGAATGTCAAAGAGTTAATAATTTATATATAATATAGAATTTATTAGTAATCAAGAAGCATGGAGGGGTATACACTTTATAACGAATGGCGATCGAAGTACCGACTGTCGAATAATAATATGAGTTTGATATTGAGTGCGTAGATATGAGAAAAAAGTCGTTCTCAGTAAAGTCAGTATATTTAGCAAATGACCGTCCTTTCACTGAATAACGATTATGAGCAGTATTTTGAAAGTGGTACGGGTCTTATTTATAAAGAATATGAATCAAGGCTGGTTGCGGTTCATTCGAAAGCAAGCCCTTGAACATCGCAGTGTACGTGTAAATGGAAACTGGAAAAAAACCTTATTTGAGAACGTTAGTCGGTTACGGTTTGCTTGGAAAGAGTCACGTAAGGAAACATGAAACGCGACCGCACGCATGAAATCGGATATGTACTGTTCGTGTGTTTTTAAAGCAAGTGGAACGACTACGTACGTTTGACGAGTGAATCGTAATAATCGTAGAAGGGGGTAAAGTAATATCTCATAAATCGAGAACATCATTTCTCGATACACGTTTATAACCTAGCATGCAAAATATTAATATTGCGTTAATAATATATAATAAAATATTATATAGTATTAAATTAAAAATTATTATTATATATAATTAAAATATAATTATAAAATATTAAAATAAATATATAATAAAATATTAATATTATAATAAAATATTATGCAAAATTATTCGTAGCTCACAATTACCATTCGTTCATTTCCATTCTCATTTTTATTCTACTTGCAAGAAATAATTTCCCACGGAAAAACTGTGTATTATAATAATGTATAATTTAAAACCAGGACTGTTGGAAAAATCTTAATTGCACCTCGAGGATCTTTATTCCAACCACGTGATCTCCTTTCGAAAACCTTCCTCACCATCGACATCATTTACATCCACTAACGCGCATGATTTCGATCAAATAACCAGCAGATTATTAATACAAACGATTATAAAAGCTCGCGAGCTCCTTCCTTTCCTTTGAATGTCTCGCCACAATTTTCGTATCGAAGCATCGTAGCAATTAACGAAAAAGCACGCACCAGTCTCTCGTACACCCGAGACTTTCGGACACCCTGTAGATGTTGTGCGTCGTCGGAGCGTCGAGCCGTGGAAAAAAAAAGCTGGCAGGCGTGGCGAGGACGGTGCGAAAATTGAAAAAGGGACAATGAGAAGAGAGATGTCGGGGTTCTTGGACGGGCGAGGAGGCTCGAGGGTCGCGCGACGAGGGGTCGCGTGTCTCCACCCCGAAGGGGTGCAAGAAGGCGCAAGACAGAGCCAGCGCGTCGCTGCAGGTTTCATCTGACGCGAAACGTCTCTCATTGTCTTCGAATCCTGTGTGAATATTCATTCGTGTACTCAAAATGTGCGACGCTCGTAGCGGCGCTCCCATGAATTACGGATACTTGGATATCCGCGATTTTTGGCCAGGATTGATTTCACACTGGGTTTTGGATATTCGACTGATTCTCCCCTTTCTGTTCTCAGTAATTCAAAGTTTGATGGAAAGGCTGGGTCTAGGGAAGGATTCTAATGATCTTAGAGGTCGATGGCTGTTAACACCTCAACGCACAGATTTTTTGAAAAACAACCGGAAAAAAATCAATTTTTTTATATAAAGAACACACTTTAGAACATTGTCTTGACAAGAAAATTATAAGAATAGAAAATTAATCAAAATTTTATAGCAGCATACAATATAGCGCCGCTCGAATTATCTCGAGTGTGCACAGTTTGGCCTGTTTAGGGATTAAATTAAAAAAAGAATAATATATATAAAAAATTGATGTTTCCTTGATAAGGACATTTTGGCTGAAGGATTTCTATCTTCTAAGGAATCGAATAAAGAGTCTTAGAGATACTCAAACCTTTGCAGATCTACGTTAAGTGTGCTTTGAAATTCTATTCATGGACACAGCTACCTTGCAGTTATCATACACGCGAACCAAACAAGCCAAGAATGGCGCATAAAATCATAAAATTGCAGATAAAATTGCGTGCATCGCACAGGATAGCAAAATGTGAGATTTCATTTTTATCTCGATTATCGACGACACAAATCGTCCTAGATAACTATAAAAGTATTTCCTACGCAACAATAACCTCTCCACTTTGCACAATAAACTCCGTTCGAGTAATAAATAATACAGGTGTCTCGGGAATAATCGAGAATCGCAATAAATAATACAATTCCACCTCTATTCCCCTTCGACTTTTTATTTATCCTTCATTTCCAACGCATCTAATAAACGAACAACATTGTTTACCACATTAGCAAAGGGCTTGGGCGCAGCCTCGTTGCCCGCTCGTCCGCGCGGAACCGAATTAATAAATCCGCAGGGGCGTACAATTAAAATTTCGTCGGGCGCCCTTTTGTCGTTAAAAGCGGCCGTAATTGCCCGGTAGTTTTCACTCGTTGCGTGCCGAGAGTACTGCCGCATTAGAATAACTGGAATTGCTGTCCGACCGTAACCTGTGCGTTAACGAGGTTTCCTTAACTTTTAACGCTCCACAATAGTTTGAGCGAGTGTAACAATTATTTCGCGCACCGAAATAACGCCATAAATGAATCCATAGAGAAACGCGGGAAAGGGGCCATAATACGATCGGGGAGAAAGCCGCTTTTCAGCGATCGCGCGCCACGAACTGAGAGAGCGCATTCTCGTTCTGCGCTTTGGCTCTCGCGCTATCGAGGAACTGTGTTATTTTATATATATATATATATATATATATATGTATATATATATAGAAAACGAGGTCTTTGTCCTTAGAAGCGGACCCTGCTGTTTGTTCCACTTCTTTGTAATCCCATGTAACGCGTGTAATGACAAAAGTGCGGAGGACGCGCAGCTGTTTTTTTTATTTTCATCTATTTTTTTTTCCTTTTTTGTATTTGGAGGAGGAGGAAGAAATGGGTGTAATTTTTTCACGCCTCGCTTCATTAGTCGCGCGGAGAAAGGCGGTTCTCTAAAGACTTGGTTGTTGAAGCGCGAGGGTTAAATGTCCCGCTGCCTTCCGCCGATGCTCTTTGATAAATAGGTCAATAAGGTAGGCGGACAAAGCCATTCATCGCGCATGTTTCTAACTGTTTTAAGCGCCGATCGACCACCCTCCGGTTGTATTGAGGTGCGCTGTACGTTGGTTGTACAACTTCGCTTCCGCATCTTCTCCTATAGATGGCTTCAGCGGTGAGTGGCGATGCTCTCAATGCAGGATTTGTAAGGTGTTCGAAAGGTGGAAGAATGTACTGGCCAACGATGGACGATAATTGGAATTATGGATGTATAACCTGTTTTAGAATAGTCTCGAGATTAAGCCTTGATTAATTAAGGCCTCGAATTTTGGAGAAAAAAAAAACAGCGGAAGCAAAGTTGTATTGCTTAATATCAAATCCTTCAAATCCCTTCGATCTTCGCCAGATCAACCCAAATCGAACCGCACACCAGTATCGATATCGAATATATCAGTATCCTATCTCCATATCGAACCAAACCAGTATAATCCCAATTTCATAGAAACCCTGCCTCATCCAATAAACTATCAACCCTTTCCGCTCCTACGATCGAGCGTCGCTCGACATAGTATTTCTCTTCACGTTTAATTCGCAAATTTCATACACCACAACCTAATCAATTTTTCTTGTCCCCTTGGTTATTAGAAACAACACCTCTCGAACATTCAAACGACGATAAAACATATATCTCCCAACAAAACTCGATCACAAATCCCAATCCAGGTTCCCACTCGCAAAACTGACAAAACTCTTTGCAGCGCAAAGGGTTAAAAAAATCTCCCAATCAAACACCATAGACACTCTAACATAGACATCCCAACGAACTTAAATTTACACTCACAATATACAATATTATATCCTCACAATAGTCCCGCCCTTCGACTTGCGATTCTCCCTGGGCCTAGCGAGCGGCGCGATTAGCGGAGGCGCGTAATGAGCAGCCGAGAATAGGGCAGGGCTGTGCAAAGCGGGGAGCAGGAGGGTTGGCGCGCATTTGTACCCGCGGGCGGCACGTCGGACAACCCTCCGCGATATACAGTCCCCTGGATCGCGTCAAGTCTTCCGGAGTTGCGCTGAAAGGCAGCCGGCGCGACAGGACTGCGAATAGGGTAACAAAGGCGAATAGAAACGGATGGTGTCTCGGCTGTGAAAGGCGCGCCCCCGTTGTGCCGCCTGTCTCTCTCTCCCTCTCTCTCTCTGTCTCTCTTTCGAGATCCTCTTTCTAGTTTTTCGACGTACCGAAAGGAGAGCCGGGCGATTATGCAAACGAGACGACTTCCAGTTGGTTGGACCTGAGGAGGAGAAAGGTACGAAACCCCCGATCTTTGCGATTGCGCTTACAGAAGTTTGGTTACGGTGTTCGATGTCGATGACGAGTCGATCCTCGATGCTCGGATTTTTACTCGTCAATATCGAACCCGGCAAGTTTAACTTGTTCTCTTTCGTACTTCGAGTTTTGAAGTGTGGGACTTTGAACGGTACGATGACGTGTGAATAATGATGTTAAAGCGATTCGCAATGGTGTTTATGCGTCTGAGGGGTGATGTGATCTTGGGTGCAAGCTTAGGAGCGATGTGGTTCAGGTGGTGCGTGAGAGGGACGCTTGGGGCGTTGAGGGTTAAGATTGAGAGTTGTGATGACGAGGAGTTCTTTTTTACACTGTTTCTAATTATTTTAGGCCGATGCGAGTGAAATTTTGGTCTTGTTGGACGATGTAAGACTAATTTACTGGAGCAAGAAGGAAAGGAGTAGTATGGTAATTTTTTATTTAAATTCTCCATCTGGTTTTGTAGAGTCTGAATTTCCGGTCCGGTTTAGGTAACCACGTGCCTCATTTTTTTCATGTTTTTTTTTTTTCAAAGATATGGCTTATTCACGATTTTATATTATATATGTGTTTTTCATTTTTAATTTAATACTTAAAACATTTTCACTTTAATCATTGTAATCAGCGGCTCGAGTCTTCCTCGCATACGATGTCGCGCCGCAGAACCAGATAAAGGATTTAAATGAAAATTATTAGGAACCATATAATTAAAAGGCGTAACAAATAAATTTCATTCTGTTTAAATATCCCAACATTGACGCAATGTCACGATATATCTTCATTTTCACTCTTATCCCTTCGATCCGCTCTTCCTCGTTAACGTTAACCGCCGGTTAAAGCGCGGTGATCTCAGCGCAATTAGGAGGCACACGGCGAGCGATAATGCCCAAATGAAAGGTATTTATAAAAGCGGAATAGGAAAAGTGCAGCTCGCGTGCGGACAAGTTGGACAGGCAATGCTCGTTACCCTTTTTTCTCGCGTAATTACACTGCCAGCGATATGTTAACGCTCTCACGACCAACGACTTGTTGTACCTGGTTTCCGTGAGTGAGGTTCGATGGTTCATGGCCCGTTATCGAGTCTTTAGCTAATACCCGTGTTTCAAGCTCGCAGCTCGAAAATACACTCGACGGAAAATTATCGAGATTTGCATCGAGGAACGCAGGTTTCACTCTTCCGGTTTACACACCAACCTCGCACGTCCTTGCACAACGAAAGGTACGCGCAGGTTTTCGGCTCCAAGCGGAATTCCTTCCTCGGATGGGGGCGGAAAGTTTTATCCGCCGGTTGTGGCCTTCTTATTGGACTTTCGAGAGAACGATCGGCGGATATTTCGCCGCGATTGTGCCGAGAAAACTATCCATCACTGCGCTTTTCTCGTCGATCAATCAGGAAAGGGACTCCTGTCGCGAAGTCCCGAAGCTTCCAGCGGCCGAAAGTGCTCAGCCTGGACTTTTGCCGGGGGAAAAACGCGACTGGAGAGCATCGGGAGCCGCCGTAAGATCGAGCCCTCCTTATTTCACGCCCCAAACGCCTTCGAATCTTATCAGAGCCGATGTTCGTTAACTCCCTATAAGTGATATTTCATTCAAAGTTTCGCGCTCGGATCCTGCCTTAATCCCCCTTCCTGTGTAATCTCGCGCTTTCGAAGGCAAGAAAGTAGTCAAATACGGGGGATCCGTATAAACGATCCATTAATAGCGGATTTATACACAGGATCCTAGAGCTCCCTTACCCTCCACGTGAACACGATCCGAGTTTTAAGACAAATCATGAATTTTAATGGTATTAGCGGGCACTTCATTCTCGCGCTCGATCATTCTGTATTCTCCATCTGGTTTCTTGGTATTTTAGTCCACAGTAGGATATTGTGCGTTAGAAAGTTGATCTCTCGTGGCCACTGATCCATGGATCGTAATAATACAGGTCTATTCGATTCAAGAATTAATCGAAATTGAAAGTCCGAAATGTAAAGCGGTGAATTAAGCGATGTATATGAAAACTGTATTGAAAAAACATTATATTATATATATATATAAAAAATGAATGAATATTATTAAATATATATTCAACATAAAATAATGAATAGTGAAAATAAATGTAAAAAAAGAATGTTAAAAATAAATAAATGAATATTATATACGAAGAAAAATTTAGTCCGAGACTCGATAATCCGTGCTTCCTTTACACGCGCTAACGATTCTCCAATGACACTGGGAAACCTCGAGAGAAAACCTCGAGAATATAAGCGCGTCTCACCGAGTTCCTCTCGCCATTCTTTATCTCTAACCTGGCATAAGTAGTAATAAAGTCAATAGAACTAAAGGGCGTAAATAGAGGGCGGTGAGACCAGGGAGCGGACCTTTGTTTGGGAGCCCCAAGCTACACGGTAATCCGGCAAACGAATATTAACGACATCGTTACCAGAATTTATCCCGGTGGTAATAGGTCTTGGGGTAACGATCTTCGGTCGCCCTGGCAACCCGGGCAAACAGTGTTCCTCGAATTGGCGTGGGTGTATTTAAATCGTGGCACGCCACCTCCGAATTTTTGCGCGATCGCGACCAGATCTGCCGCCATAAATAGCCAGGGCCGCTCGAAGAATGGAGAAAACGAGCGTGGACCCTCGTCCCCTCGTTTATTCCGCGGGCCAGTGTCCCTTATATTCCGCGAGTCCCTCGCGTGCTGAAAGTAATTCTAAGGAGTCCTGCGATCAGCCCTCTGTCAAAACGGTTATTGCACCGTGGCGCAGGGCCACCTGGCCTTGCCGCGCTGGAGGGGAGGAATTTCGAAGAGGAACACGAAGAAGTCTCGTTGGTCCGACGGTTGTCGTGACGTCCCTTAATTCGTCCTTATCGCACAAGGTAGATCGCGAAAGGCCTCGTTAGTTTATGTACCAACTTTGTCGGACATTCGGAGGAATAGAGTAATTTCTTGAATCACGCGTCTCGTAATGGGGGAAGAAAGTAGCTCGTGATCGTGCAGCGTGGCGATATTGGAGTAAGGAGAGCGGTAAAACTGTTATGCTTTAATTTAGAGATTTCATTATGAAAGTCGAATGAAGAACTGATCTGACGTGCAGAATAGCCTTGAATGTGAGAGGGAACAATATTTTATGGTCGGTTTGCGTGAAAATTTTCTTATTCCTTTGGGCGAGGAAAATTCGCGTAAAAAGGTGGCCTCTCGAGTGAAGTTACGCCTTCTAGAAGCCTGTATTATATTCATAAAATGAAGTTGAGGACGTAAATAAGGGGACGATTCTGGGGAATCTCGATTCCTCGCCAAGGAATACCTTTGGCAGTGTGGCTGACTACTCTTTGGCGCCGATCCAGCTACTGGAAGAGTCTAGCAAGTTCGATGCGATTTTTAAGGCGTTACGACGTTAATTTGATTAACGTGATCGACGCTACTGGGAAGGAATTAGTTCTTATCGAGGACAAATTTTGCTTCGCAGTTCCATTTTAAGAATTGAATTTTAGCGCTGCGCTTGCAAAATAAACGTTGCATAATATTGAAACGTCTTTTAAAAAGGAAGCCGTGCCGTAGGGACAATTTAAAAGTGTTCTAGAAAAAATGACGACTTCAAAGAATAATCTTTAGATTTATTCAAAATGTTTCTCTCGAAGTAGATTTCGAGAATCTCCGTTTGCGTGATTAATTTCCTTTCAACTACCGATATTTTTACAAAAAATAGATCTTCATGTAGATCAAACATAGATCAAAACACAGAACTCTTCCCAATCACAGTGAGCCTCATAATATTATTATTCAATTCAATGTTAAACGTATCTTCTTGGACGTACGCATCGCGCTCCTAACCTCCTCTCTCGTTCTCAATTTCACACACTGAGCGCCACGGTACTATTCAGAATTCCAGCATAAAAACCCAACGTAATTTAATCACATCATATTATTAAAAACTCTGATTATATTACACACTAAACCTTGCTATTTCGCTCTCCACCCTGAGACTATTTATCCTCACCCACACTCTTATACCACAAATTTCATCCTAGCTGCACAGATATCCTAAGCGAAAAAACTCCAAGTTATCTCGTAATTAGCAGTCAAAGTCTCAAGGACAACCAGCGATCCTTCCGAAAGAGCAACCCATTCGCAAACTTTACATTTTAATTCTCCATCCGGTCTCCATGACTTTCGTACCTTCTCGGACACCGCGCATGCGCAGTGTCCCGGAGGAGTGGATTAGATCCTTCAAATTTCCCAAATGGTCCGCCGGCTGGAAAATCCAGGTCCAAGTGTGTGTATCCTCCTTGGATGGTGGCGCGGCTGAAAAGCAGGCGGTGGAGAGATTCCTTGGCGGCGACTTATCGCGATCTCGGTGGGAAACATCCCGCTTTGCGGGCAATATGCCGCGATGGAGGGTGACAACGGGACGTTTCGTCGCGCCCCCTCCCCCTCCTCCTCCTCCTCCCCCCTCCCCTCGCCCCTCACGACTTTCCACGCCCCGTAAGTTCCGCCAGTTCTTTCCTCGGCTCCTGGCAAACGTCAGACGCCCCCCCCCCACCCTTTGTTCCACGCCCCCCCCCCTTACTTTACGCCCACCTCCTCATCTTTCATCGGCACATCGCCCCTGCCTCTGGCGCGAACGACTTACTGGCAACCGTTTCGAGCACTTAACCCCTTGCCCTGCGAATTTTTTCGAGCAGCGCCAAATAGAGGAACGCGCGGAGCAGGGCCTGACCCAAGGAACGATGCGGACTTTGGAGAGGGGTTTTGAATAGTGCCGAATGATTTTACGATCGGATTTGAGGGTTTGATTTGGTATGCTTTAAGAGTGTCAGGGTTTAGGTAGGTAATGGGTGGGTTTTTTTTTTGCACGTTTTTGTGGTGGTTTTAGGATTTTGGAAGGATGGTGCGTGTTTAGTGGTTGGTGATTTGGGGTATTGAGTGCGATGCTATGTGGTATGTGGTTGATGATAATGTCTTTGAAATGATCCAAGGCAGCAGGTGGGGAGTATTAGAAATCATATAGGTGCTTGGGCGATGATGTTTATTGATTAATCCATTAATCCATTTCGCATATACAAAGAAAAAACGAACACTATAAAAATTCCAGAAAAATTCAATTCTCATCGAGCGTCCAAAAAGTCGACCGTATTCCACTTCTGCGAACAGCCTCTCATCCAGCAATTCCAGAAGCCAGCAAAATAGTCTGCTTCACGCTGGGCCAGCTTCAAAGCTTCAAAACCCATCCTCCAGCGCAAGCAAGGACATCGTCTCGTCGCTTTCTCCATCGAGCCTAACTCGAAGATCGCGGAACTCCTGTCGGGGAACAGCCCTCGAGACGACTTCGAGGGACGGTTGTTTATGGGGAGGAATCGCAAAACGGCGTTATCGTCGTGTCGGGACAGCGGTTGCCCGGGGTCGCGAGGAGGTGTGGCGGAGAATCGTATTTCAGAGTCAGCGCCAGGGACGTGGGAACAAGCGGTGGATTCGGCTCGATGCAGGTTTGCACTCGCGCCACCAAAACTGGACCGAAAATCCGTCGCTCCCCTGCCCTAAGAGCCGGGCCTTTCGCGGATATTTATCGACTCGTCGACTCGCTCCCCGCGACCTTCCATGGGCTGAGTTGTTTCTGTACTGGATCTGGAGTTTATTTCGCTTTTTTTTTGCAAGGATTTATGGAACAGAGGTATGGGTACTAGTAAGCTCATCGTTGAGAAATTAGGGGCAAGCATTGATTCTTGGTCTTCGAAGTAGTTAAGTGTCGTTGCAGAATGTATAATTTATACGAAAATATTGACATCGAGTTAGGAGAGTTTATCGATCAATTCCCTTTTGACGATTACTGAGAATTTACATATTATTATTGGTAATGCGAATATAATGTTGTGTCGCAAAAGAAAGGTTAGAATACGCCCGATACACGATTCCACGATAAATTCCAGAATGAAATAAAACGTAAAATATAAAAAAAAAAACAACTCTAATAAAGTATCTATAAAGATCTAACAAAATTTTTTATTTTGAATTTATAAAATCTAATAAAAATAAAACATCTAACTATAATAGAATACAAAAACAAGGTAGAAAATAATTCAAAGAAACAAGAACCTTCCCTTCGTTGTCCAATTCGCAGCGTTCGCTTTTCTCCCTGAAACCACGCGCTTGCTTTGCATATACAAGAATAATAGCCGTGTCCCAAAAAACACTCGCTTCGGAGATACGGAGAGGCACAGGCCGCTTCGAGCGCATAACCACCGTGCGGATGCTCCTTGAGGAAGCCCCATAGCGTAAACCACGGTGATATTCCAGTAACGATAATAAACCTTGGCGCAAATACAGGCCGATGCGATAGCCTTAACATAAATAACGCGCGAGCCTCTTCCCAGACTGGCGGCTGAATTTGAATTTAGGTCGGACCCCTGCGTAAACTCCGCGTTTTATTTACGGAGGCGGCGCAGTTGCGTTTTGCTCCTGCCGCGAATTTCCCTTCCTGGAAGGAGGGGAGGAAAAGCAGGGGGCGCGAATTGTTTCGCCCTTCGAGGGAAGGGAACGATTTATCGCGGCATATTTTCCCTGGCTGCGCAGGGCACAGGGATCGATTTTCTATCGCACAGCCGAAGCTGGAACTTCTCGCCGCTTATCGCGCTCCCGCGATGCCGAGCGCGACAATGGAAGACAAGAGGCTTATGCTTTTTTTTCTTGCGGCCAAATAATTACAGGCTGACAGCACTCTGATTGGATCCGCTCGAGCGGGGCTTTGTCGATCAGGTTATTCCTGTGAAGGTGGGAAGGATCATTGTGAGACGCGGGATATGTGAGAGATAAAGTATTGGGTTGTTCGGAAAGTAATTTCGTTTTTTCCCGTCAGAGGATTTAATTACGTTTTTTCGAAACCAACTTCACACTTAAGCCGCATAACCATTATATGTCTTGAGAGCTGATATTGCAAGGCTTGTGTGTAAAAAAGTTCTATTAATTCTACACAGTAGTTTTGGTTGGTGAAAAACGAAAAACAAAACGAAATGACTTTCCGAACAACCCAATAATTAGAATAACATAGCGTAGGATAGTGGCTGGAGGAAGAACGAGGGAGATAGGATCATTTTTTCTAAGATGAATATATTTTTTTATTTTTATTGATTTATTCTACGGCGTCCTAAACACGACCCTGTGTCTCGATGCTTCGAACTAGACTGTTAGACCGTTCAAATTCGACTCTGCGCGATGTCCTGGGCGGTCACGCATTTTTCCACGCACGCATATACATATACGTATATACGCTTTCAGACGTTCGAAGACCTTGAAACTTTTATGCGCCTTTCATATACTCTTACATAGTATATCCTGCATTATTCTTCAGATTTTTTAAATTTTCTTAAATTGTTTCTACCCTAGAACTCGAGGATTCTTTCTCCGATTCTTTCTCTTACATAATGGCTAAATAGTATCTAAAGAGTGATCATCGAAGAATGGTCAGCGAGGGTCAAATTATGACGATACTCCTGAACGCTTTGAATTCAAATCGTTGACGGTTTAACATAAAGCAGAAATATCGTCCCACTTCCATCGTACATCAGGATTATAATGACAGCAGAGTTCTCCACTCTGCACAGAGTCGTTCCCTCTTAATACCCCGCCAGGTCTCCGCATTAACGGCGTCCCTTCGAGGCAAATTCTTGCAATAACGTGCGTCGCCCAATCGCGGGTCCTCTCGAAAGAAGGAAGCCCCGTTGAAAAAGTGGGAGCCAAGGGTAATTAGATTAATTTCCTCGAAGACACGAACCACTCGCGTTCGGCAAATACCCGAGCCGAATTTACTCGAAGGCCGAGTCTTAATGGAAACGCCACCCCTCCCGATACATTATTTTAGGAGACGTCCTCCTTAATTAAGAGCTCCCTTTGCGCGCCCCTGGCCAAAGTGTTTACCCAGCCCTTTGGGCGAGATCTACCAATTCCTCCACGGCTTCCTCTTGGAATAAATTCGACGTCCGGACGATTCAGCGTCGGCGAGACAACGCGGGAGGGAAATCTCATTACGTTTTTATATAATGGAATTCAGCGGATCGGCGCGGCCGCTGTTTGACAGCAGGATCGATTTAATCGCGAGAATGGGCCATTTTGAAGTTTAGCTCGAAGGTTGGCTGGAGAGGAATAGGGATGGAAATCTTCGCGAGGGACGATGGGAATGCACCAGGGATGAATCTTGTTCATCGTGTAAATGTCCAAAGCCAATGATACGATTTGAGAGCGTATAGAGGAATTCCACGTGGTATGATCTTGCTTAAAGAGCGATACAGCATTGCTAGTGAATCAAAGCAGGATCGTAAGTTCGAAAATCATCCTCATTCTACAAACCAAAAACAGTAATAATATACATCACTAATAACTTCACCGATAAAGGAACAAACCAACAGAACGACAATACCACCGAAAAACGTATAAATCGATCTCAAAATTGGACTTATTATCGATAAACTTTACATCGACAATTTTTACTTAAAGACTATCTTTCTTAAAGATAAGTTTCAGATTGTTTAGATATCAGATAACTAGAATTTTTACATAATTCGATTTCTAGTATTCTAGATAATTTCAGATTAAAGATTATTCTTATTTAAGATCCATCATATTACCCACGCATGCGCAGTGCGTTACTAAACGTATTAATAAGTACAAACCTAAGAGCAACGCGCACCACGTACCAACCCCTAAACAACGCACACACAACTACCAACAAAACCAATATATAAATACCAACCTTAACCAGCCTAGACCAAAAAAACCACCAAGATCCGCAATAAACCGAGAATTCTTGAGCGACAGCTATGTCGATCGCGAACTCTCCAAAATAGTCCTAATAGAATTCCCTCCCGAACCTCGAAGACTTCTGCGAAGCAGGGAAAGATTTTATTTCGCGATGCCGCGATTTTGATGTCTCCGCGTTCATGCCCGACGCCGCAAAACATATTTTCGCGGGCATGTGCGGCCGCGCGAGGCTAAGAAGGCCACGTCCAACGCTTCGTCTTGCCGCGCCGACGGTTTACAGCCCCCGCAAGGGGGAAGAGATTCCGGGCACTGATACCAACCCGGCTTACCAGGCGCAGGGGGAGGAGGCGAGGAAGGGCTGAAAGCGTGAAAAATAAACGGGCCGGGGTGAATGGGCGACGACTACCTTTCGGCGGTAACCCCAGCGACGACCGATATTTAATATTTTAAAGCGGCCTGCCGGGAAATAGCGGATATTCTTAAACCGCGATTAATGACGTGTCCTCGGACGAGGAGTGGGGCCGATTTCGGGATGAATTTTATTGGCGATGCTGAGTTCTTGATATTATATATTATATAATATTGGCGATGAGAGTGGTATCGAGCTTATATTGAATGATGAGAGTGATATTGGGCTTTGTGTAATTGCTTGCTTTGTCTAGGAGTGTATGAGAGATAGTTTTGGAGATTAAATAGTGAATTGATTTATCGTTGAATTATGCAGTAAGGTAAATCTGATTTCTTAACACTGGAACTATCAGCCATTTTCTGGGTGTATTTGGGACACTACATATATCTTTAAAAAAGAGGGGAGAGTACAAGGAATTTTTGGTCAATCAGAAGGATGATCTATATACTGCATGTAAATCATGGAAAATCTCAGGAAATACATCGTTACAAAGTACTACGATTTTTCAAAGAAACTACTGACCAGTCATTTCGACTGGTTTGGTAGTTCTAGTGTTAATTATTATGGGGATAATTATGGATATTCTAGCTTCTTAATGATTCGTGCATAAAGGTTTATATGTCAATATATTGGACGTATAGAACTACTATTACTTAACACTAAAACTACCAGCCACTTTCTGGGCATATTTAGAACACCACATATATCTTTAAAAAAAAAAGGGGGGGGAGAGTAGAAGGAAATTTCAGCAAATCAAAATAATGATCCAAATACTGCATAAAAATCATGGAAAATCGGAAAAAATGCATCGTTATAAAGCACTACGATTTTTTAAACAAACGATCGACCAGTCATTGTGACTGGTTGGTAGTTCTAGTGTTAATTATGTTCGATGAAAGCATTACCGTAACCTTTTGAGTCTCGTAGCCCAAGATATATAATCACACCAATCTGAAGGATCGTAGCATTTAAATCATGCGGAATAGTGTTAATACGTTTTATCCAGTGCCTTGGTGCAGAGTATTTTCGATAGTATTTTTACAGCTGAACAAGGCGCGCTGCCGGAGCCGTGGGCTTTCACAAGAAAATAAACGAAGTTTTATTAAAGTCGCGCTAGGGGGGAAGAATACGGATAAATACATAAACCGACATTTGCCCGCCGTCAAAAGCAGAGAACGCGGTTCCACTTCGCTAGCCGCCACTTCTTCGTACTCCCTAAAAGACGCGGCACCGCGTCATGGTTCGCGAAAGTGTCCGTAAACTGAGCCCGTTTGTAACCCGCCGCCTTCAAACTCCCCTTTTACAAATGCAGTCAGCGGAGAAAACGCTGGCTGCGACGTCTCATATGTTCCTACGCCTCGTGAAACGGGAAACGCCCACGGGTTATTCGTCGTTCGGACAAGAAACACGGCTATTGCGCAGCGATCGAGGCGTAGCAAAACCCTCCTCGCACTGTCCTTCGGCTGGAATATGAATCTGAACGGTTTGGCTGGAGGAGACTACGTTTTTTGGCTACGCGCCTTGAGGTTATATCGTGGTTTCTTGAAAGAAGGCAAAAAGGAAAAAGGTTTAATAACCGTTGTGAACTTCTGTTAAACGAACAGCACCGCTTATTAGGTTTTGTATATATTATGTTATGTATAATACATACATGTAATATTTACGTATATATTTCGTATATGTATTTTCGAATTTCCGAAATAATAATAATAATTGTATGACAATAATAAGCGAGAGGATTTTATTTGGGGATAAATCGTAATTCTGCCTGTTTTTTTTTTCAGCTTTAACCACTAAGGTCATTCACTAAATTGCGTGTTTCATTTGAAGCAGGAAGGATATTTGTTGTTTGGATAATGACATATTGCGAGAACAACGACGGCCCGAAGTTCCGCGTTATATTTTTTCAATAGTAATTGTATTCTATTTGTATATACATATATTCTCGTTTTCGAAATAAAAGCAAGAGGATTTTATTTTGGGATAATTCTCCATTCCGAGCGGTTCCATTTGAATAATGAAGGATATTTGTTGTTTCAATTATTGCACATTGCAAAAATAACAAAGGCCTGAAGTTCCGCGTTGTATTCTCTCGATCGCAATAACGTTGAGTTTCCAACCGTGTATTTGTTCCTGCGGGAAGAGCTTGGTGGACCGTAAGGAGGAAGCTGAAAAGGGACAACGCGGGGACTTTGATTCTCCCGTCTTCGAGAGAAGGTGGCAGAGGAAAAAATATGTTGGCAGAGCAGCACACTCCTCTCGGCCTCTCGCGCAGCGCTTTCGCAGCGCCGTCCCTTTTCCCCGAAAGTTGCTAAAGCTTTCTCGCTTAATAGCGCGAGAAAGTGACCGTCGGCCACTAACTCGATTCACGAAGCCCGGTAACAGCATTATTTGGGAAAATTTCCAGCCATTTACCCGCACCACCATGGACGCTAATGCCCCCGCCGCTTTCCTTCTCTTTCGCCACTCCGCGGCGATGTTCGGCCTTTCAGCGCTCGCACAATGGTTCAGGACCTTCGCGTCGTGACCGGAGTAGGAATAAGTTCGTTCGTTGCTATTATTACTTGTTATTATATATTATGTTATTATATATTTATTGTATATAGCTTCCTTACTCGTGTATTATATATTTATTAATTATATCGATTCATTTCCATTTACACTTGTGTATTGTTATACATGATAAATGTATAATGCACAAGTAATAATAGCAATGAACTTATTCCTATTCTGGTATACACTCAACCCCAAAAATCTCAAAATAGCGAGATATATTTTATCCTGATATTTTTAAACATGCACCATTGAGCCTACTATTTATCTCTTTATTATTTGGACTTTGTTATTTGGACCGATCTGTTACGAATGATCTCAAGAAATTCGCGAGTGTTGATGATCCAAATAATAAAGAACGAAATAGTGGGCTTCATGGTGCACGTTTGAAAATATCTGGATAAATATATATCTAGGTGTTTCGAGATTTTTGAGGTCGAGTATAACGAATATAAAATGAAATTTAGTTCTGAAATTAGTACTTCCATACTGGCTACTCGGATTTTATCCTCATTCACGGTAACCTTCGTGAATTCACTCATAAATTCACTACGTATCATTGGTATCAGTAGTATCATTCACTACGTATCACTACGACGAGTATACTCGTCCAGAGCAGCTGATTCTTGTTATTAATTTTTTTTTACTTATTCACTAATAAATTCACTAAGTATCACTGGTATCGCTAGTATCATTCACTACGTATCACTACGACGAGTATACTCGTCCAGAGCAGCTGATTCTTATTATTATTAATTTTTTTTTACTTATTCACTAATAAATTCACTAAGTATCACTGGTATCGCTAGTATCATTCGCTACGTATCACTACGACGAGTATACTCGTCCAGAGCAGCCGATTCTTATTATTATTAATTTTTTTTTACTTATTCACTAATAAATTCACTAAGTATCACTGGTATCGCTAGTATCATTCGCCACGTATCACTACGACGAGTATACTCGTCCAGAGCAGCCGATTCTTATTATTATTCGACATCCCTCTACCGCTCGACCAGGATCGTCCTCTGAATTCCATCATTGAAAAAAAATTACTATCGTGGATTCTGGCCAGGATTTGCGAACCACTGTGCATCGTCGCGCGCGATTCATCAAGGGGAGCTTGAAAATCCCATTGAAAATTCGACGGCGGCGCGCTGCGGCTGGTTTCGTTATTTTCTCACCTGCAGCCAAGGGCCGTTCGGTACAGGCACGCCCAAGAGCGAGCCGTAAAATCTCGGAAGCTTGGAGATTTTTCAGGGCGCAACTCGCGCCCCTGGCCTTTTGACAATCTCGAGACGCCTCCCGCAGGACTTTCCCTCGCGCGCCCCGCCCCCGCTCCTCGCCACGGATTTTACGAGCTCAATTTGCGTAAACCTGCTCGTGCAACGCCAACGAGAAACATATGCGTGAATTAAGATCACCGTTTATCCACGACATTCCTGGGAATGGATGTTGGTATCTTAAACCGCGTGATCGTCGATACTCGTCTGTGCTGATTTTTATGATAATCGAGATACTGCGAGTTTGAGAGCGTGAATAGAAATAGGAAAGGATATAAATGTTAAAGACGAAATGAGGTATAGTAGCATAATGAATGGAAATCGATGTAATGGAGAGTTAGAAATTTGATAAGGTGATCGATAATATATAATATTTGATTTTACTCGATACTTGCTCAGCGATTATTTCCCTAAATTGACTCGTACTTTATTTAGACTTGTTAATCGTCATTATTGTCGTATAAAAAAGAAAAACAGATTCATTAAGAATAGAGCAACGAAACATAAAAATATTCTTACGGTAGTGAAACGTATAAAGATATAAAATTTATCCGTTAGTAGCTAGCAATAAAATCTTAGCTGGGATTACAATTCTAAACAAAGCCTCACAAAGCGTATTTGCAATCCATTAAAAATACACGTCAAAATCAGTACTGCGTGAAACAAAAATGATGAGAACGAGACTGAGTCGTTTTTTTACGATTTGGATGAAATCTTCCTAAGAATACAAGCGTGGAAGGTTCATCTTTAAAGCTTTCATGCTGATAGCGTATTCCACGAGCATGGAAATACGCGTGGTTCTGAGCCTGGCGTGCAAAGCGCGTTCATAGTTTGATGATCCGAAGAAAAGAGTCGAATATTGAAAATCGAAGATCTCGTGTAAAGAGTCGCGTATTGAAAGTCGTATATAATCAGCGAATAGAGTCGAAAACTTCCAAGTGTCCAAGAGTCGTTTATACACTGTCGAAGCGTCGATCGTTTCAGTCGAATGTATCCTCATATTTCGTTCTTTCCACTTAAACAAACTTATTCCCACGGCGGCGCTCCTTAATTGTGAGAATCCGAAGGACAGTGACGGAACTTTATCCCGAATATCGCAAAGTACAACAGGACCGACGTAAACCCAAGGGTATCGCCATATTCCCAAGCGAGTTTCCCCGGTAACTCAATTAAAAACTATCGCCTCCTCCGAACCCGGGGCAGAAGCATATTCGAGGTGGAATCGATCCGACCTATTAAACTGCTTCGTTTGGCGAGCCCCGCCGTAGGATCCGTCTGCGAACTTTCACGAGGATGAATCTCCCACGAACAATTCCTCACGGCCGGGCATGTATACAGGGTGTTTCAAAAATACAGGAAAAAACCTCGATGGCGGCAAAACGAGGAAGGAACGTACGAGGATCGTGCAGGTTTTTTGCATTAAATTCACACTTTTTCAAAAGAAAATCACCCTTTTGCAAGTGGAATTGACCCTCTTGCAAATGGAATTCAGCTGTTTGCAAATAGAATACGATTTTTTACAAGATAAATTCACCCGTTTGCTAATGAAATTCATGTTTTTGCGAATGGAATTTTATTTGTGAACGTGTAGATTTTTTTTTTGCAAAAGCTTGAATTCCATTTGCAAACGTGTGAATTTGTTTAGCAAAATGGTGAATGTGTTTTGCAAAAGAGTAAATTTAACGTGAAAAACTTGTACTTCTAAATTTATCTGGTTGATAAGTAAATTCGATGCAAAGTATCCGATGAAATAAGTTTAAGGTGGCGCATCGTCGACTCTTAGGAAATGTTCAAAACGCGCTCCGCCTGGTTGTAGAGATGCATGGACTCTCGTAGCCTTCCAAGGGCTTCGATAGGGTGTCCAATGGTTTCTCAAGTTTCTACAGCACGTTGATCTCCACACTGTCCCAAGAATGTCCATAAATATGTAGAAGCAAGCGTAGAGTCTTTTAACCATTTCCCATAAATTACCACCGCGTCATCTTAAATCTGCTCCATCAGCCGCTTTGTATTCGAACAACTCATGAATTTCTACTTACATTGATGCGAATTCTTCCACGAATTGATATAAATCGCATGTCACCACCTCCTGATTTTGTGTCTCCATAACTCATTAACCAGCTATTTCCGGATACAAGTTTGTACGAGCTATCCCTCTAATTTCGATGCCAGCAATCAAAGCTTCTTCCCTTATCTTTGATTCGCCCTGTAAATCCAAGATCCGTGGTATCGCTCTCTCGTCCTTCCAAGGAATATATACGATCTCGACAGGAGAGAAGGAAGCTCACCTTCGCAAATCTGCGCTCCCATGTGCGTCTTATCACCGCGATCTTATTTCATTTTTTATTATCTACCCGGGCGCCTGAGTTATTAACCATAATCCCGCTCGAGAATTCATGTCAGCTTGCCTCCTCCTCCTCCTCCTCACCCCGCGCACCACCTTCTGGTTTCTTCCTACCTGGCTCAGCGCGGGAGCATAAGTAATTTTTAAGGGGTCACGTTATAAATGGCCCCGAGGATAACTCTCCGGTTCTGCTCGTTCCAACGAGCTCTGTCGCGAAACGGCAAGCTGGCTTCCTTGTTCAACACGCTCGGCTAAAGATAAATTGCCCCTGCTGTGGAAATTAGCTTTTAAGATCGTAAGGCCGTTTCGCGGGAATCGATTATCGTGCTCGATTGTCGATCAACGGACGTCCCCTCGTTTGTTGCACTTTGATTATAGAGAGTTGATTGATACATTAATGTTGACTTTAGTGTGTGAACTGAATACAGTGTTTGTGAAGAAAGTGTGCTGTTAATTGTACGTGGTGCGATTGAGAAGAACTTGGATATGTGCTTTGAGGGTGCAAAGAGGACTGTTGTTAATTATTTTTAATATATTCTCCTGTGGTAATGTGTAATGGAATTGACAGCAATGTGACATCTGTATTAATTTGGAAGGTTTAGCAGTTACGATCTAGGGTATTTATGAAAAGAATCAAATGCATTCGCTGTGCTTTAATTTTGGGATAGGGTGTAATAACGTTGGGAAATGTTGAAGTTCCAATTGTGTATTTACAACGGCTTTGGGACTGTTTTAGTTATCGGTGGATATTAAAAAACAAATGTAGAATTAATAGAAATACGTACACGGTAAAGAGAAGGTATCGCTTGGTGATTAAAACTCTCATATCCGCGATTACAATTTTTCGTTTACAGTGGACATTCGTGGAAAAAAAAAAAAAAAACTCGGATACTGATATAAACCTCTCTTTTCCTATGAAAAATATTTTCCACCAGGAATAAAAATTTGATCATCCTGGCGAGCCCTGCAGTGTACAGAAACTACACTCCGAGAGCACAGGATTAAAACTCCGGTTACTCCACTCAGAATTATTGAATGAAAACGCGTACGTCGATGTACAAAAGTCATTCGATGATAAAATAATTCCTTCCATAGAATTCTAATTCATCATAAATCCTTAATGCGCGTTGACAAAGAGAAATCCTCGTTCATCTTACACGCAATCCATACACATTGCAAAAAAGTATAGAGATTATTCCAAAAATACGTCGTTACGAATTCGGAGAATTTTCATGAAATAATCAGACTCTAATAAGTAACTCTGATTCACAGACCGTAAAAAATTAATCGAGCTGCAAAAAAGGCGGGCGATTCGCCTCAAGTTTTCCATCGCTAACCTGCACAAAATCACAGCCAACGAAAATTCGAAATCCACAAAGAGAAACATGATAGAAAACGATGATGATCAGCGGAATACTTAGTCGTCACATCGAAGCGCGTGGTAGGTTTCAAAAATTCACGCTGCGATGAATCGAACGCCGCTTTTGGCCGCAGACGGATGCCGCGAGATAGAGGCGATCAGTTAGGAAGACACGCGAGGACATATGTAGCGTAACGCTCTTGCGGCTGTCAGACAAGATTCAGGCTGATTCTCCTGAGAGGCATTCACGTACCGCGAAGCATCTTCATCGCGACGTGAGCATTCCTTCCAGCCACATTCAGGAAGGTTCCACCGCGGGGTCCGAGTAAACTCGAGCATCGTGCGGATGGTCTGGACCAGTTGCAGCGAATATCATCGCCTTGGAACGTAACGGTCCAGTCCATTTCCGACCACTATCATTTTATCGTAGCTCTCGCTGATCGGATGGCAGATGGGTCTAATACCCTTATGGACCTGAAGTTCAACTCGAATTTAAGAGTTCTTCATGTACATGTATAGTAATTGTATGTATTCAGGTATGTGTATACTAATTAGATGAGTTTCCAATCGACGAGATGAAACGTCTGTCGATCTATGTTAAGATTCGACGAAGATCGCCTTTTTTTTATTTTTGAAGAACGTTTATGTGGGAAGAAGGCTAGTGATTTAAGAAAAAATCTGTTAAATACCATTCGCATCGATCGCATAAAAACGACCAATATTCCTAGATTAGAGATTAAAAAGTTTCAAGGAAAAAATACCAATGTTCCAATGCACCATTTCTTCGGTAAAATTAACAGTCGCCTTCTTCACCGAAAAGAAAGGATTTTGGGTGCAAACCCAAAACTGTAAACTGTGCAAGATAGTAGCTTTCGTCGAGGGAAATAATATCAACATCTTATCAAACATTATTAAATAACATTAACATCTTATCTCCCTCAACGAATACTACTACCTTACACGGTTCACATAGAATAAAGCAATACCATAGATATCCACGATAAACGCCTTCGCGAAAGCCTTATACCTTCCAAAGCTCAAACATTCAAACACTTCGCTTCATATACGGTCTCAACCAATCAGCGACGGGATCGACGATCCTCGCTTTACAAATGGCTATGCGTGCATACATGCGCGCGCATCTCGTGCAACGCACACGCTACGCGTACATATATGAATCCAGCCTATGCACAAAACGTACGCGCGTACATACGTGCAGATCTCGAACCACGTTAGTAGCTTCAGCGCTGAACCTTAACGGAAAACACGCAATTTCCATTTTCCCCTTTGGAGAATCGGCTACGAGGAACGAGCGGCATTGGCCGGCATAAACTTTCCCCCCTCCCCCCGTATTATTTCAAGGATGAAATTGTAGCTTGTCGATCCTTCCCGGTTGATTCAGCGACCGAGCGCGCCGCTTTAATAACGGCAGGGCAAAAGCGCCCAAAGGGAATTTCGAAATGAAAGTTTGCGCAGGGCGCCATAACGTCCGTCGGTGTTGGTCCTGGGACATAACTGTCCAGCGCAGGTGGCCTGATTTTCTGGGCGCAAATAAAAAATATAAAAAGGCAGAGAGCAGGGAGGGGGGGGGAGGTGGAGCGCAGAAGACGGTTTGGTGCGCTCGAACGGGCGTATTAAAGGGCGAGAGGATGGAACTGAGTGACTAGAAGAGTGACCTGAAGGAAAACGGTATAAATCCCTTGACGGATTCATCATGGCTTTATCGCCGTGGGAGTTACCGTCGTCTGCTGGATGGAGTTTCGAGCTTGTATTCGACCATATTTGATTTATGCTCTGAATATTTTCAACGCGCAACGTATAACCGTGGTGTCTGACGGTTGGAGATGTACCTTATATATTCTTTCCTGTATTGGGGTGCGCATGCGCGTGTCTGTGGGTATTAGTGGTTCGTTGCACATGTTATTTATTGGTCTGTGAGGACATCGTGGATACTCCTGGTGGTGCGTGTATATTAATCTTTACGCACACTTGGTACTGAAAAATCAACCATCGAAGGGGTAGCAACTAAGTAGAAATGAGTGATCAACTTTTTAACAAGGTTCGATGAGCGAACTCTTGTTCGATTTCGTTTATTTATCTTAGTAGTAAACGATCTTTTTTTTGTTTATTTATTTATTTTTTAATTCATTTACGGCAACGACTGCTAAAGTCACTTGGCCCTAGGACCTACTGTATAAGATGAGTATCGAATCACCAGAGTTACAATATACATATTACATAGAAAAACCAGAGGTGATGGGTGTAAATGATCTTGAATTACAAGATCATGCTGTTAATTTCAACCAAATCACGAGCAATGTATTTAATTAATATCTCTAAGCATTGATTTCTAAATCATTTCGTTGATCACGAATATCTCCATGCAATACCCACGCTATAATAATTCGTACACATCCTTTAAGCAACGTATCCATCAGTAACTCTTCAAGCGTAACCGAGAAAACGATACAGTCGCCTTTTCTGATAGTCAGATCCAACCGTACGAGGCGATTTTCCTTGGTCGTCCGCACGTGACAAGGTGCATAAGCGTCCTCGATAAATCGGGACTCATGCCGAAGAGTAGTTCGCGTAGTAGAGCAACATGACCATAGGGGGATGAATGCTGAAAAAAAAAAAAAAAAGAAAGGGAACAAACGGAGCATAAACCTTTGTGTCCCCACGAAAGCTTTACGCAGCTGCCTAGAAATCTATTCGAGCCAAACCACGGATCGTTGGGGAAGTATCGCTTGGCAAAAATAATAGACAACGAGGCAGCGTGGGAGAAAATTCTTTGATTTCCTGGTACGCGCCTAACGATCGCAATCTCGCGGTGGTTTTTCCACTTTGCTCCTGAGGCAGCATCGCCGGCAATCGGAGGAATTCCGACGAAAGTGGCAAATGCGAAAATCGATGCGCCGCGGGAGCATTGGAGAGCGGAATTCAGGGGTAACAAAGGAATGCATCGCTCCACGTCATAAACCTCTTCTTTTTCCATTCATTCTAAATACTCTTAATTAATACCCGGCCTACTTTTGACGTTTTGATCGAATAATCAGAGATACGATACGAATTGATGCTGGAAATTTGTCGAAATGGATAAAATCCATTTGCGGCAATTCTGATTATCAGGGTCGTATCTCGATTTTTCGTGTATCGATCGATCGGTTGATCAGATTCGATTTTCTTAAGAATACGAATGCGGATAAAAATTATGTTTTTGTACTTTGCAATGGTACTGATCTACTTTTTGTTCATATTGCACCATATTCTGCTGTTCATATTTAACTCGCGATACCTAAAATTCTAACGAAAGAGGCAAACGTGGAAATAGATGCACATCGAAAGGGGGGTCGGAAAAACATTTGCAAGAATACCCTCGCTGCGACGGATTTCCATGCGAATGCGGAAAGAATATTTCGCGAAATATATCTTCCAAACCAATCTCAAGTACCAGCCTCTGATACCTCCTATCTTTCACGAATAAGAGAAACCTGAGAGTATCAGCCTGCAAAGGATCCTCCTCTCTGCGATTTACCGAGTAGACATCGACTTTTACCCCTAAAACCATCCATCACTTTCTAAACACACTCACAAACCCCGCATACATCTCAAAAAAAAAAAAGAAACATCTTAAAAAATCAATCCAATTCAAAACATCAAAATACATCCTAAAAAACAACAACAGAATAAAAACAACGATCCACGGATAAATATATAACGATTCACGTACCCCCATAAAATCACCTAAAACCCCCCATCGAATAATCCCACAATTCTTCCAAGACGCCTCCCTCATTCTCACCGATTCCACAATTTCACCCTTAATTCCCCCCCATCGTCCTATTCCGCTCTCCTTCCTTTATCAATAACCCTTATCCAGCGGCCATCATCCGCCATTAGCCCCTCGTTTCGAAACTATAACGAGGATAGAGTCCGCAAGAGTCGTGCTTGGAAGCGGCACTTGGGCACCGCGAATTTACGAGGCAAAGTGGAAAATGTGTGGGAATCGACGTGCTCGCGAAAAGGCGGAGAAAGCTTTTCCCCTGGCATCCACGCCGCCGCTATGGTAGCTCTCGATGGTGGAGCTTGGCTGGTCCTGGGGCTTGGATCAAAGGGGGAGGGGGAAGGAGGAGTGGGGGGGGGGAGACTGGTGGATGGAATGCGCCATTTGACAGAGCAGAGCGATACGCGGTTACGATCCTCCTCGTTGGCGTGCCGCCTCCTTGTTAATTCAAGCAGTGGTGGGGAGGGGGTAGGTGGGAGGGGGGAGGGGCAAAATATCTCGGCGCGGATTTGAATCTTTAATAAGCCAATAGGGGCATTCCGATGTGGCGCGGCTATTCTTACGTCATAATCCTTCCGCGGCGGGCATTATTAATGCGATCGAGGCTGGAAATAAAGCGGAATGGACACCAGGCGCGGCTTAACCGGGGCACAAAGGCACGGTGTTCTATCGGGCCGACTGTACAGGCACGGTTAAGAACAAAGGGAATCCTCCTACGGCTAACTGAGAGCCGCCGCTGCGCCGTTAATTAAACAGATGGATATGCAACGCGAGCATCTCCGGTGTTGCGATGGAACCTCTCGAACGGTTTTAACCTCTCGCGAGGGAGGATCGTCGGTGCGAATGGTATGAATTTTTAGAGGACATTTGCGTGCATCGTGTTGGTCGTTCATGAGAGGGATTGATTTTTTGAAGGATTTCGTAATGATTTTGGATTGCTCTGCCTTGTTTTATTGGGATGAGAATTTGAATCGACGAGGGGACATTGTGGGTGAGAAAGGGTTTGGTTACTTGTGCGTGGCTTGGAAAGTTAAGGTTATGAAATTGAGAATGATGAATGGAGGGGGTGAATTGAGCAGTATCTTTGAAAAGTGCGTGGAGAATTGGACATTGAGGTGACTGGATTGGGACTTGAGTATCTACTCATTTTTTCTTTTAACCTTGCAAGCTTGTAGAGGATGAGGGATTAAAGCATCGTTTCCCCTTTCTCGTTTCTGCCATTTTTTGGTTACTCGAGGTAACGGTATTTCTCGAAGGAAGCTTGGAGTTATCGTATCGCATATCTTGAAAACTGTTATATATATTGAAGGAATGGTTAGGATTAAATCAGAACGATTTTCAATGCTCGAACAATCCGTGTAGGACATTTCCTATGAACTGATTTGAAGAAAACTTTTTCATTCGAAGAATAAAACGTGCTCTACTTTAGTGCCTACTAGAGCATCATGAACATTTCGATTATTATCTGATCAATTTTCCTAAAGAATATTAAAAAGAGCAGCATAATAAAATTATATAAAGACGTGCACCTTAATAATGGATAATACATTTGTATACGATATGTTTTAGAAAAGAGTACGAGTATCTAAAAGAAGAATCCACGCTAGAGTGTGGTATCTCATGCACAAAGAGCGTATCGTTGTGTCTATTTATAAAATTTTTAATAAAAGCACGCGCATTTGCAAAGTGGTGCGGTTATTAAGGTATGGTTGGAGCAAGGTCGACGAGTAGGTGAGTTTACAAAGAGATTTCCGCGCCAATGATTTTCGAGGGCTACTATGATGTAGCGGAGTACATGGCCTCTGAATTTTCCACGCCATATTCGCACGGTAGACCTAGCAATTGGGAATCCGTGTTAAACATTGTGTACCTACGTTACAGGATGTTTAAATCAAATATCAATGCTTACAATGGACTTTTCAAGCGTATCGTATTGTATTTCAACGACTGGAAATGTATTTTGAAAGATAGATTTCAGTTCTCTCATTTTATACGTTAGTTTCCTTTATTGAAATATATCCGTATAATCGTGTAGCGTTCATTATTATTCTATTATAATTATTCAGTTCATTTAATCGACCTTAAATAACTTATAAAGTATTTCAATACTTGCATTAGTGCATTATAAAATGTTCGAAGTCACGATTGCGTCGAAAATTTAATATTAGCGTTATTATTATAGTACGTCTATATGAACAACAAAATTTTAAATCTGGTGTAGATATTGTTAATTCCTGTTCTGCGTAGTTTATCTAGCTATCTCAATTTGATTGCGAATTTCGAACACGATTCAACAACTATGCACTTCAGCTGTTTTATTTGGTCGAACGAGGTATTCAAAATGTTGCGCAATCCGTTTAAAACCGTTGTTATTACAAATTCGATCCGGGTATTAGATTTCCAGAGAGTCGCGGACCAACGTCATACCTGTATTTTCCTAAAATGAGAAGCAAGGAAATTCATTCTCTCGACTAGCTTAATCCATTCCCTCCTCAGATTCATAAAACTAAACCCACCAGACACTCACCGAACATATTTATATATTGGCTCTGGGAAAGAGTTTGCGGCGTTCTTTTAGTAAAATTCAAATAACTTTCTTATAGTGCCAAAATAAATTTATTTAAACGAAATATGTTCCATTATCATCGACAAAGTTTCGCCATTTTTCTGAGCGATCTGTGTTTCCCGAGTTATTTGCAATTGACACCATCCAAAAAAATGCTACGAACTTTTCCTCAGACCTAATATACCACAAATATATTCTTAAAGAAAAAGAAGATTGAGAAAATATGTCGACAGATCCATACGATAATTCGTACTGTTGTAAACTCGAGAAAAATCCCCGAAAAATGCTCTACAAAGTTTATTTTTCTAAGAACAATTTTTCCAAGAACAATTTTTCCAAGAACAATTTTCCTACGAAGAATTTTTCTAAGGCCAATTTTTCCAAGAACAATTTTTCTAAGAACAATTTTTCCAAGAACAGTTTTTCCTAAGAACAATTTTTCCAAGAACAATTTTCCTAAGAAACCACCGACACACCTTGCTAGGTTCAGCCTTAAACACACGGTTGAAGCGACACCTCAATCTCGATATTCCCCGAGCCTCCAAACGAGGGTTTAAGTCACGGTTAATCGCGCGAAACCCTTGGCGCGCTCGCGAAATAATTCCCCCCCGAGGGAAACAACTGTCTCCCTCTCAATTTCTTTCCCTGGCCGTCGCTCCGCTTGCCGCGAACCGACACATCCCATCAGGATGTCTTCCCCGCGATAAGAAAGCCACGCTCCCGCGGAACTCGAGGTTCTTTTGCCGCCAGTGGGCGATTTAAAAATCCATTTGCCCGTCCTATTCTGGGAGGAAGCTGGACTCGGCCGGGTTGGAGGAGGGCCGGGAAGGGTTGGGGGGGCGCAGGATCCGGGAGGAGACAGTTTCCATCCAGCAAAGTGACTTCCCGCGTCGGATAACGAAGTTATCCTCCGGGGAGCCGATTACAACGCTTGTATACATACGCGCCCGCAGTTATATTTCTACCAGCCGGAAACTGCAGTGTATACCGGGTGTGGCCCGAGTGCGCGGCTCTCGACCTTTTCATTATTCATTATTTTATGGCCGAGCTATGAAGTGTTGTCGCCGATGCAGGCCGTCACGGTGTGTGGCCTTTGGTATTTCTTCGATAATCAACTGTGGTTTGTTTTAGTGATTTTTTAACCACAATTAACTGCGTTCGACGTGTATACTCGTCAATACTGAATTTTCACAAGGTTGACCCTTATACTCGTAGTGTAAGGTGAAGAATGATTATTTACTGTAAGAGCTCGTTTGCAGAAAAACTAATGCCTTATCGAATGAAAATGTAATCCTTCCTTGCTTTGCTTTGGATACATAGTGGTTAAAATTCGTGAACACGTTATTTTATGGACGATTTGGGAATGAGATCGTGATGCTAGTGTGTGAGGTGTAAGTCGCGAGGGTGGATGACGTGAGTTTGAGACTAAACTGCGAGAGAGATACATGGTGTGTCGACGTGGCTGTGATTGTTTAATATATAATCATTGATCTACGTATTTAATTGCGTCAGACATTCGAATTTTCTGGAGGAATAATGTATCCGAGATTATAGTATAGAAGATTCTACTTCGGGTTTCTCGAGGAAAGGTTTGAAGGCACCGACCTAGTTACGCCGCTGTCCTATTTCCCTTAATTCGATTTAATTCAGCATCTTAAGCTTTAAATTTCTCCGACATTAATTGCATTTAATTCATAATTAAGTAACCATTTATTTATGCGAGCCACACGCCAGTGGCCGAAATGATTACTATTCCACGCAAAAACCTCGAGGTGCTCGACCCAAATTCTAACCCCGCGAGACCGGATGCAGGATCAAGATACACCTAACTCTCTTTTTACACGATAAATACATTCCCCAAAGAAAACGCGTAAAAAATATTCACGTAAAAAAATATCCCCAATGTCACGGTTATAAAAATAAAAGTAAAGCAAAATCTCCTTCCTAAAACTCGAGTCGAACGTCTTAAATCGAAATAAGTCGTATAGAAATAAAATACAATTTCTGTCCTCTTTCGTGTTAAATCAAAATAAATCCTATAATAATAAACATTTTACTATTATTATTATACTTTACTATATTATTTTACTACTATATAATTTTAATTATATATAATACTAAATACTATATTATTTTACTTTACTATATAATGAATAAACATTTTTTCCTCATTCGCGTTGAATCAAAATCGTCTAAAACAAATTTCTGTATAAACAGAATTTGGTGTATGAAACATGCAAATGAGTGCTCCCTTGGACAAAGCATCACCAATTGTTCTTTCTCAAGGAACTTCGATACTCCATCCGCAATGTGGCCCAGTGCTGACCAGGTACCGAGCATCGAATTGTCGTAAGTCGGTTCTCTTCGCTGCACGACACCATATGCCGGTCTACGAGCCGCAGTTTCTGACCGACTGGAGCGCACAGCGGCCAGGATGGGTATGGAAACGGCGAAGTTCCGGTTAAAGGGTCCATCCGGGTGGGCAATCTAGCCGCGAGGACTGCGGGGCTCACGAGGGCACGTGGTCTTTATTTCCCAGGAACTTTCCGCGCACGGTCTGGCGCGCTCTCGAGGCCGAAATCGCCGGTGGAAATTGTTATCGCGCGAATGAAAGTCCATTTACGGCCCCGGAACATCGGCGTTAGCGCCTCGAGTTAACGCGTCGAGTTTTTGCGGGAATCCTGTCGATGGGGGAGGAGTACTCTCCTGGTACTTGGCTGGATGTTTAGCGAACCGCGTGGTTTTTGGGACACTTCTGATATACTATCGTATTGTGGGATTGCACTTGATTTAAAAGGTTTGTTATGGATGGTGAGGTTCAAGTAATTTTTGCCAGAGACTTGTGTCGATATAGATGAATGGTTTATTAGTATTGCTAAGCTACAA
>JBCFXI010001983.1:0-32666 GCA_038496175.1 Ampulex compressa | reverse complement strand
ATTGTTATGAGAATAGTTTTTATCCTAAGTCTTTGAAAAATTTACTTTTAAAATCCATCAAAAAAATTAAATTAACAATGCTACTTTGCTCTTTATAAACACCTCAGTCCAAATTTCCGTGCACACACTCACAATATGTCTTCTGTAGCAAACTCCACGAAAAGTCTACGTATAAATACTACAAGATTCAGGAACAGGATGGTCCTGTCTTATTTTTCTTCAATTTATTTTTACCACTGTTTACTAATATTATTTGGCTTACAACTTCCTGGTTAATGTAAATTCCGAACCATCAGAGTTATAGTAATACATATCACAGATAAAACTAGAGATAATGAATGGGCTTGTACCTCAAACAATCCACGTAGAACACCGAGCTTCTATCCGAGTGGATCTCAACAGTTAATAAATTTTCCTTCTTTGAAAAAAAAAAAAAAAAAGGAAAAAAACGTGAACTGGATTTAATTGATTTCTTTGGAAATACTGGAATTTAAAAATCGAATTTTTCAAGCCTACATCATTCTTATTACTAATATAAATATTTTTTACACGAGGAATATTTTCATATTGCTTTCTATCCACTAAATAATTATTAGTATATTCTTCATAAAAATGTATGATTACTTATCGGCGTTACATACGCTGACCTTTGTCAAAGAGAAAAAAAAATAAAGAAAAGACACTAGAAAACCATTGAATTTTGTGACTATCTGTAGGCAATCCACCGGTTAGCTTATTTTCTTAGGAACGGTTCATTACTTTTGAAAGTTCCTTATATATTAATGTTTGAAACATAGGATTTAGTGTTACAAGCGTTCAACCAGGGATAAAGAGTGTCCAAGAACGTATCGAATGCATATTACGTACGTGAAAAACATGCCGAAAGGGAGAATCATCGATTTTTTCTAGTAGAGGGAATAGGACAAGAGCAATTTTTTTTTCCTAAGAATTACGATGGTTCTAGAATGCAGTCGGCGTCCCAAATTTGTAATTTTGCTACACGATCGCTTTCTTATTCGGTTCTTTATTTTTCCATCCTCACTCGGTTATTAATAATTAGACTTAATCATAAGTAAATGTAATACGTGGATTTTGATGCTTGCCAGTGGTAAGGGGGAACTGCGGAGCAATCGGTGCCACGTTATCAATCTCCCTTGTAACCTATCTTACCAACTCCTCGATCTTTCCCCCCGGATCGACACTTTCCTCGTGATCTATTCCTCAAATAGTGTACAGATCGCGCGATCTGCATCAGTGATCAATAATACCGACTGTGTACCGATCTCAAGTCCTGGCTTATCGGTAGTGCGTCAGTCGATCTGTTGATACGAGGCAATGTGTGGTGTATCATCTACCGTGTACTGTAGGCCGTGCACACTCAAAATCATTAATTTATTCCTTGACCCCCGAAGGGGAGCAAGGAGAAGCTAAAATACGACTGTGGATATGTCAAACAGTAGGGACTGGCTGGACCTGACTTATTAACTCTAAGATCGACATGCACGCGATTTATAAACTGCGCAAAAACTCATAATCATACTCGGTGTAATACATATTGATGTATTTAGTTGTGTTGTTCATAGAAACAGACGAATATAATTTTACGGAACCTGATATAAGTTATAGTCAGTATAAGGAAATGCAAAACGAGGGTGTTAGCTTTAAAAATTAAAAGAAGGTCCTTCAAGAAGAAACTTTTGCACCTCAATAGTTTCGTATAAGAACTTCATAACATTAATTAACTGAAGAATCGCGCGCGCTCTGCACAGTCTCACGTGGCAGTATGGTTTAAAGGAAAAAAGGACCGTCCGTTATTGAAAAATATCGTGTCAGTAAGTCTTATTGCAAATTCTCAATGCAATGTTATACATTTTGTACAAAAACTTTGCACGGACAAAAACTATTTTACGTTTATACAATTAACAAAGCAATTGATGTTACAAAAAGATACGAAACAACTCAGATGCAAAATTTTCTTCTTGGAGGATATTTTTTCAATTTTTAAAGCTAACACCCTCATTTTCCATCTCCTTATACTGCCAATAACTTATATTACCTGCAATAACTTATGTTAGGTTCCATAATATTATATTGGTTTGCTTTTATGTACAATGCAACTATATACATCAATATGTATTACACCGAGCATGATTATAAATTTCTGTGCAGTTCGTACAGACGGACCCATTAATTTATTCCGTGACCCCTCCTGTGGGGCAAGGAAAAGGTGGAATACGACCGGGGCGGTGTCAAGCGGCTGTCCAATTTTAAAAGATATTTCGTTCTTTTCCTACCTTCTTAGACTATCAATAAGTTATATTAGGCTCCATAATGTTGTATTTGCACGAATGTATGAATAATACAATTAAATATGTCGCGTGTCGATCACAGATATTTCGTTCTTTTCCTACCTTCTTAGACTATCAATAAGTTATATTAGGCTCCATAATGTTGTATTTGCACGAATGTATGAATAATACAATTAAATATGTCGCGTGTCGATCACAGGAGTCTATAAATCTGGGCCGATTGGCCCCAGCCGCCTGACACCTCCATAGTCGTATTCCTGCTTCTCCTTGCCCCACTTGAGGGGTCGTGAAACGAATTAATGGGTCCGTCTGTACAGACCGAATCAATCATTTGTTCCTTGATCCCTGAAGGGGGGGAAGGGCAGTTGTAATGCGATCGTGGAGGTGCCAAGTGGCAGAGACCGGCTGGACCTGGTTTATCGACTCTACGATTGACAGGCGCGCGATTTACGAACTGCGCAGAAACTCATAATCATGTGCGCTATGAGAAATATTCATATGTATTGTTGCATTGTTGATAGAAACTGGCGAATATTATATTACGAAATCCAATATAAGTTATTGCCAGTATAAGGAGATGAAAAAGGAGAGTATTAGCTTTAAACATTGAAAAAATGTCCTTCTCGCAGAAACTTGTGCATTTGAGTTCTTCGTATCTCTTCCTAACGTTAGTTGATTCACCAATTAACCAAACGCAAAATAGTTTTTGTTCGTTGCAAAACTTTTAATAATATACCACATTGTATCACGAATGTCTGATAAGACTCACGGAGACGGCTCACAATACCTAGCGGTCCTTTTTTTCTTTAAGCCGTACGCTTGCGCTGGCACGTGCGTAACACACGCGATTCTCCGGTCGCCGATAGAATGCGATGTAAAAGAATTCAAGTAAATCTAGCGTGCCGGTTAACCCTTTGCACTCGAGGCCCTTTTCACTTGCGCGAACCAGCAACTCGAGACGATGTCGGCCAAATGGGAAACGTTTTACAAGTACGTTAAAATCATTTATAACCAAATAAACGTATATAGATAACGAAATTTCACCAATTTATTCATTTTTATATTCAAAACAACAAAATTTTATAAATATTGCACTCTGTAATTAGATTTCGTCTGATATTTCTTAAAACAATATCCAAGATGCATCCTAGGTTTATAAAGGCACGTATCACAGTAATACGTTACTTCCTGCCTACCTCCAGGCGTATTGCGGTCAGAACAAATCTTGCAGTCCCTTTTTGGCCCTTTTAGTATTATATGAAGTTATCCATTTAGTCGGGTTTCATAGGAATGCGATGTAGACGTTTGCTGCTGATACTGACGATTCTGACGATATAATCCTTGCAATTGCTCGACAACTGTTTTTAGATATTGCAAATGGCTGAGTGGCTTTTCGCCCTTTTTGGTCTTTTCTAGCTTGTACAGAATGAAAGAATGTTTCTTAGGATTGTACGTGATGAACGAAATTCGACCCTTGAATTTTATCGTCGAATTGCCCACACATATATGCTCGTCCGGTATAAAATAATCCAAGAAGTTTGAGTTGATATAGTCTAAAAGCAACTTACCCGTTGGAGGAGTGTTCCCGAATTTGCGTTGCGTGTTGAAATAGTTTTTAAATGCTGCATCCAGAATATTTGGCTAAATCTGTCTCGTGTGAATGTATCCGAATAGAAAGGAATATAACTGACGTTATTCTTTGGCTAATATTCCTGCAAATTGGCTAATGGCATTGTGCTCATATTGATTATCAAAGCAATAAATGTCCAAAATTCTGCGTTGTTCACATTATGCCAGTTTCGGCACATCGAGTTTGCAGATAGCGTCTTCCTTTCCAATTTTTGTATAGCATATATATTGGTTTCACACATAATTTTTTTTTACGAAGTTATCGGTAAAAAACGGTTTGAAAAAATGCATTGGTTCTTTTATATTAGAAACAAATCGAGTTACAAAAGACCGTAACACCGTAGCCTCGTTGCGGCTGATGATCACAGCAATCGATTCCGCTGAAAACGTATACAACAACAAAAACCGTAGCCTCGTCCTTGGAGTTGTAATATGCACCTGTTTCTTTCCACATATCGAGTTATTACTAAGGTCATAACATTTGACACTTCAAATCGGCCGGGAACATCATCCACCCCTCGCATGTTGATATTTAAAATCGGCCAGGTGCCGTATAGGCGCCGCTCGAGTTGCCGCATCAAACCGGCTGGGCGCTGGATCGGCGCCGCTCGAGTACAAAGGGTTAATGTCTGACCGTACAGAGAAGAAGAGTGATTTCGAGCGTACAATAACAAAAAGATCAAGAGGACACTATATTAGCACGAGATTTAATAACATAGGATTTTGAACTACGTAATGTTTCAATAGACTTTCTGTGATTTCTGTCATTTCTGTGTTTCATAATATTTCTTTCTTTGTTCGCCATCCGAGTGCCTATGCCGAAAGCTCTTGATTCATTTATCCGGGGCCGTAATTTTGCTATGTGCCAATGCGGTACAAACGCATTAGACATTGCATGTTGCATCGGGTGTCATGAAAGCACCGTACGAAAGTTGATTAACCGGTGGGAAGCAGACAAAACAGATTTGATAGACAGGCGCAAGAATAACCGTCATCCGCGATCCGCATCGGTCAAACAAGATTTATCTTTAATTAAACAAATAGAAGAAAATCTTTTTCTTGGCAATTGTTGCGCAGCACATGCATTGAATATACGTATTTCAAAGTCCACAGCGTAAAGCCTTTGCACGAGATGCACGTGCATTATCATCCCGCGCGCAAAATTATGTTATGTGATGGACACCGCGATGATCGCGTCGCCTTTGCACTGCAACAGCTTAACCCTTTGCGCTCCTATATCGAGTGTTGCTCGACATGGTATTTTTGTTTACCAATAATTCGAAACATCTTTCGAACACTCCATCGATGATTATATGTATACTTTGTGACAGAATTTGAACATAAATTGCAATCTGGGTTTCTGTTTATAAAACTGATAAAACTTTTCGGAGCGCAAAGGGTTAACACCACCTCACTGCAAGATTGGGATCGAACTATCTGGGTTGTCAAAAAAGTGTTTTGTTCGACAGGCGATCGACGTCTGCGTGTCTGAAGATTTGCACACCGTCGATGTGATCAGAAGTATGTGGTACCATGTGGGCAAAGTGCGCGTAATACCTCTGGTGTATGGGGGTAGATCGGTGCTTATTGTTCAGGAGAACTTGCCGAAGTATCCCCGCATATAGATGCCTTCGAATATATTAATATTTTAGAAAAAGCATTGCTTTCCAGCGTTCCTGCAATTTACAGTAAAGATAATCTCCCTACATTTCGATTAGTTCCAGATTCGTACATTCCTCCCATATAGTAAAACATTGGTTTGCCCAAAACCCTGAAATTGAACTTTTCCATTGGCCAGCTAAATCCTCGGATCTCAATTTAATAGAGAATTGTGGGATATTTGCTGTGCAAGAAATAAAGCGCAATTGATAGCTCGTGCTGAGAGTGAATGGGAAAACTTGAGGCAATGGGCGGAATTTCGTTCACACTTACGCGAATCGATTGATCAAAGATTAAATCAGGTAGTTGCTCGACTCGGATGGTGGACTGATTATTAATCACCTTTTTCTAGGACAATAATGCATAGTCGTGGAACAGTTCTTGTCAGAACCGCAATTGATTTTACATTGGAACACTCGGTCAATCAATTAATGTTAGGAAGGCATACGAAACAATTTAAATGCACAAGTTTCTGCATAAAGAACATTTTTTCTCCTTATACTGGCAATAACTTATATTGGCTTGCGTAAAATTATATTCACCAGTTTCTATCAACAATGCAACGATATATGTCAATATTTCTTACACTACACATGATTTGTTTCTGCGCAATTCGTAAATCGCGCGCATGTCGATCGTAAAATCAATAAACCCGGTCCAGCTAGTGCCTGCCGCTTGGCACTTCCACAGTCATATTCCAACTTCTCCTTGCCCCCCTTCAGGGGTCGCGAAACAAACTAATGGGTCCTTGTGTACCCTATTATGAATAAAGTTCGATGACGGAAGATTTACATAAATTCAAATATAATAAGTCGTTCGTCTATTATACTCTAAAGCATACTTCACGCGCCTTCAGTAATTTTACATAGGATAATAATAGCATTACAGTGAAATCGCGATTAGTCTCGCCTAAGGAGAAACCCAAAGTTTCAACCAAATCGGAGTAACGCTGTTTCAGACTCGCGTTTTGTCTTTGTATTTTGCTGCATAAAAGGAACAACTAATGAAAGGTTCGCTGAAGATAAGATAGACGTAAGATTAGGTAACGGCACTAAAACGGACAACACCTATGGAGATTGCAGTATACCTGGAACTTTATCCAACTGCCGCGAAATACTTTCAAAAAGATTACACGACGCTAGTGCTTTGCAAAATATAAGTTGGGAGTTACTACTAGAGACCAATATATAACTGCAATTCTCACCGTTTATATAGCGCTGATATGTTATGCTATACTGCACCGAAAATGTCGCATGTAACACGAAAATGGTGAGAGAGGGACGTCGGCTTCGTACCGTTGGACCAAATAATGCATTATATGTAGGTCTATTTTATATACACGTCTGCGATTAGATCTATACTTTGTACAGACTGAATCGTTCATTTGTTCCGAAACCCATGAAGCGGAGCAACGAGAAGCTGGAATATGACCTTAACTGGAATTAACCTTGCTACAAAAGTTTCTTTTTAAAGGACATATTTCCAATTTCAAAAGATAATTTAATCTTTTCCCACCTCCTTGGACTGACAATAAATTATATTAAATTCTAATATTTTGTTCACACGTGTCCATGAATAATAGAATTAAGCATATCAATGTGTATTATAGCAACCACAATTATACATTTCTGCGTAGTTTGTAAATCGCGCGTGTGTCGATCATAGTCTATTAATCTGGACCAATTGGTCCCTACTGCCTGACACTGCCACGGTCATATTCCAAGTTCTGCTTGCTCCCTTTGAGGGGTCGCCTAACAAATTACTGATTCCTTACGTACTGAATCATTGTGCGTGATGCGCGAGCGATTGTTGATATGCGAGCACGCATGCGCCTGTTCGCTGTACACACATGTATGGCCGTCAATTGGCGAGAACGTTCGCACGTGGTGCTTTTGCTTTTATTATAAATTATTACTGATGCGCTTGGTCTGATTACAGATTAATGGTTACCATTCACAAATTTGGCGCTCTTGATTCGATGATCATAGATTTATTCTTACTATTCGCAATGGATGCCAGTAATTGGTGATGGGTAGAACAATAAGTTTTGATGCTTCGTTAAAAGAAGTCGAACAAAAAAACTTCTCTTTCTTACTATTATCATTGTTCAGATATTATACGCACGGTAACCCATTATGTCTGAACGGTGAATATAGTACGCGAGGAAGAAAAATTAAAACATATAGCGAATCTTACGGAGAAGAGCAATACTGTAACAGTATCATACCTCGATAGTTTTTTCCAGCAGCACGACAAAAATAATATCGTTTTTATCATCGACAATATTATAAGATTGACCTACGCATATTTTGAGAAAAAAAATCGAGCGGATGCTCAAAGATTTGGACGAGTCTTGTTCGCGCATTACAGATCCTCGAAGGGAAATAAACGTGAAATTGCGACAAGTTATTAGAAACGAAATAAAAGTGGTTCAAAGAATAAATTAGAAACTGAATGCTTTGCAATGTGTTAAGAGCACGCACGCATCTAACAATAAAATTGCACTTGCCGCCGGTGAAATGCAACGTCATGCGAATCTGTTAAAAATCGCGATTGCCAACGAGAGTTCATAAACCGATAGTGGATTATAAAATGAATTTGCTAATAGGCTTGCGTTTATTCGATGGAAAAATAATCGATTTGTAGAGGCAGATGTAAACCAAAGAGAGAATTCACCAATAGAATTGCGCTTACTCCGCTAAAAATGACTGATTAGCAAAGGCAGATGTGGACAAAATGATTACAATATACGTGCAAAGTTTACATTCCCTACGCAAAAATGTATTTCATCACTCTTTGAGCATAAGTTACTCTATCAAGATGTACCTGCAAACTTTGTAGTCGTTATGCGTTTCATAATAGTCACCCGTTTGGGCATAAAATACCATTATTGCAATTGGACAAAATATTTCCCGAGGATGAACATCTTGACGCAGAGAATGAAAACTGTATTCAGCGAAATTTGGATAACAAAGAGATTTATGGATGAAAATGGATTATAGATTAAGACTTTTCAGCAACCCCTTTATCCATTGCTCGCAAAAAAACTGGAATTGAAGTGCAGCTTGCCATTACGGAATGACTAGAGATAATCGTTCATCGGGAGCACATTAAAAGATATTTTTTAAATATATCCCTTATCGAACAATTTCAAATCTCAGATTCGATAATTATATCATTTCATACGTTCAAGAAGGAAAGGTATATACTTTTGTTTTGTGCGGAAACATCATCGAGTCTCTGCATATCGAAACTGACTACGTATACGAAATAATCATATGACCTTCATATTGAATTTCCATTCCCGAAAATGGCCAGGTCTAAGCAATATAAATTAATTGCGGACGTGGAAAATGAGGAAAAATATATTACCGTATGCTGAAGTAGCACTAATACGTATGCGTCATTGCATATGTTTCAATCAGTCTCCGTGGCTGCGCTTATCCATTAACCTTAATCACGTCTCCGTACGAGTGCAACCAACGATTTCAATACCGTGGAAGGGCGTTATAAAATAGAATAAAACCTCTATTTCATAACATTTTTTTAATATGCTTGTTAACAATAAAGACTGTTTACAATACATTACCTTTATCAATCCACGAATTGTGCAAGGAATCCAATCCTAATCACTTTATATAAACCGTTTTCCCCTTTCTACGTAAAATCTTCTCAATGAAATAAACGTTTATACTTCCCGAATCTTATATCAGACATTACATGAGGTTGATTTGTTTTAGTTTTATAATTTTCAAAACTTCAATAATTCAAATTGGTGTAGACTTTTTTTGTTTAATTTACAAATTCGCACATAATCGTCAATTTTTAATTTTGCTATAGTTGTAATCTTTATACTGCTGTAAACCGTGGTCAGTAGTTTTAATTCGTGCTTTGCGAATACATCAGTCAGGCTTATAACCGCAGTATGACATCATTGCCTATTGTACCCTTCGATCAACGATTCCAAAAACTTGTTGTGTGCATAATTTCTATTCAACATTGCAAAGGGTATCAGGATTAGATGAGATGGACAGTCGGAACAAAGAGGTGTAATGCCTGGATACACTTTGCAATCTCAAATCTTTCAGTATAATGAATGATGTATTAATTACAAAGTAATTCTAACCTATTTTTACGCTCACTCTGCTATATATACACTCTACCCTCAACCCTTCTACCCTTACTTTCTTGACGGACTTTCTCTTTCATTTTCTATTATCAAAATTGTCCTCTTTCTCTTTCTAAAGTCAACCGGCACTGACGCCTACCGAACCTTACCGTTCTTACCATTTTTACTTTTTGACAGCGACTTCGGTACTTTACCACCGCCCCTGCTATCAGAACCTCCTTTCCCATGAGGGTTTGTCACCATTTATCGAGAATTTTTACAAACGCTGCATTCCACAGTTATCAAATTCTTACAGCATAAACATTTTCCACATTTTAGTCTTTAATGCTCTAATACAAATTTCTACTATAGGCGCTATTATGAAAAACGAAAAAAAAAGTGTTTTATACTTTTCAACGGCTTTTGTTTTTCTGCTTCTCATGAACGTATGACATTCTTATCATCGACTAATACGTACGGATCCATTAATTCATTCTCCGACGCCTGAAAAGGGGTAAGGAGAAGCTGGAATACGAACGTGGAGGGACTGGCTGGACCTGATTTGTTGATTCTACGATCGACAAGCGCGCGATTCATAAATTGTCCAGAGACCTACGATCATGATCAGTGTAATACATATTGATATATTTAGTTGCATTGTTCATAGAAGCAGGCGAATATAATATTGCGGAATCTGATATAAGTTATTGCCGATACAAAGAGATAGAAAAGAAAGGTGTTAGCGTCAAAAATTGAAAAAATGTCCCTCAAGAAGAAACTTTTGCATCTGAGTTATTTCGTATGTCTTCCTAATACCAGTTACTTTTTCGCGCGATTTTTTCATTTCATCTCTTTACTTTCCCTCCTTTCATCGTTTTGTCACTGCTTACTCGTTTAAAAGCTGGATGAACGGTGTGATGGATCAAATGCTTAGCGTATTCTTCTAAGACGGAATGAGTGGGTTTAGTTTGGTTAAAGATTGGGTGCGTGCGTAGAATGGTGGTTTGGGTGGGGTGTCTCTAGTCGCAACAATCTCCACGTGGTGAGACCTGAGCAATCGTTATTCCTCACGACCGAGGTATGTTCTCAAGGTCGCGAGGAATAGCGAATTAATAGTTGCGAAACTTTGTAAAATTTACTTGGACGTATCTATTAAGTACGAACATTGTATATAGAGTTGAGAATTATGAAGCAATAAATTTAGAGTTTCTTCAAAGACACGGCTGTATCTTCTTAATTCTGGGTACGTAAATACAATCCAATTTCACCTTTTCCTGCGTTGAATAACCTTAGAAAGAAGTCTCCGTACTTTACAAATCACTCCCAATATTTGAGTACGAGTAATTTATACGAAATAAATCTCTTTAGTAGATATATTGCAAGTTCTCCAAAAGAAAGCAAAAATATTCAAGGTTAACACACCTCTAATGCCAACGGTCGAACTTTACTGAACAATAAATTCAAAGTTTCTCCGAATACGGACTCTTTTCCTTTAAACTTCTATATCCAAATATTATCCGACCGTGTGATATATTTGGCTATAATGTTATAATAGGTATAAAAAAAACATTGGCAATACAATGTTATACATTTCAGTTTCTTTTTATTTTTTTTTGTTTGAACAATTGGTGAAGCGATTAATACTACGAAAACATACAAAACAACTTAGATGCGAAAATTTCTCCGTGAAGGACATTTTTCAATGTTTAAAGCTAATACCCTCCTTTTCCATCTTCTCATACTAACAATAATTTAGAGTAGATTCCGTAATATTATATTCGCCTATTCTTATGAATAATGCGACTAAATATATCGATATGTATTATGCCAACCATGATTATAAGTTTCTGTGCAATTTGTAATTCGCGTGCATGTCAATCAATAATTTCTTCCGATTAGAATCAAATCGCTTTGAAACAAACTTCCTGATAAATTGATATGTAATCCACGAACATCTTTGTTAACAACAGTACAGTACTAACAAAGATCGTGATGAGGGTAACAGACCAATACCTTTGAAAATAAATTGTTACGTATGCAACAATAGAAGACAAAAATGAAGATATTTAAATGTTCCTTATTGGTAATAAACGTTTATTAAGATTTCGATGAGCTGGCAACGATAACACCTGTCCAAGAAAATAATAAACCACACTAGTTAATGTGATATGAAAATCAAGCTTCCAGGACTAGTGAACAGTTTAATTAGGGAAGTACTTTTCGAGCTATACAGGGTCATTTTTGTAACTGGGCCCAGCTGTAACGCTTTCTTAAATGAAGTTATCAGTAAAGTGAAGCTAAGTAAAGTGAAGATTTTAGCTGCTGCTACCAAAATTAACGAAAAGAAATAATTAAACAGGAGATGTCATTTTATTATAAAAAACTGTGAAAATAAAAAATTTGAATACAGGTATAATACATATACCGGGTAATGTAATGATCACAGATTGTTTTAATAATCCTTCGAGTTGCGCGAAGCTTACTACGCAATACAAAGAATTTTTTTTTCGATGAGAGTCAATAAACCAAATAGAGTAAAGTGGTGTTGTTTTGTTGTTGAGGTTGGCAAAATTGCGCAGCCAACGAAAATTTGAAAAATAACGCGCATTATAGCAATATAACGGCCTGAAAAGCATAAGCGCGTGCTGTTCTATCACAAACCGTACTCTTATTGATTGGAAATATAATTTGCCTACACCTTCTCTTTTACCATACTTACTTTATAATGTATATAAATGTTTCTCTATGACTTTGAATCAGCAAAAATATTCAGTATCCAAAAATATTAAATACTACCCTGTACATTACATAGTAAAAAATATATATATTATAAATATTAATATTAATTGGGCATTACTAATTCGTTAACTATACTTGTGCATAATTATAAATGTCATATAATCAATTAATAATAATCATTTAAAAAAAGGATTTTATTTACATTTCTGTCACTCATTAAATACTTGGGAATTTCTTTACAGTATGTAAAAATTTGACTTTATTTTTATTGGAATATTTAAGAAAACGGTTTGTTAGAAATATTCGATTTTAAGACGGGTAATACAATTTGTGAATAAGTGAATTTGAATAATAAAAAGGAAAATTTTATTTACAAAAACTTGAATATAAAATATAAAAAGATGAATTTACTTTGCACACGGCTATCGTTGGTTTGTAAAAAGTTCAACTTCCAAAACAAAAACAGCAAGATAGTATTGGAGATTACTGTACAATTCATTGGACATTTAGGTGACGAAATAAAATCACTAAGTGGCAGTCAACGTTTTAACAAATAATTAGCTAAGAAATATTTTTTATAATAATTACGAGATAATAAATTCTTAGAAATTTTTTTTTAATTATGTTTAAATAATGTTTTTTTGAAAGTCATTTTTAAACGTAATTATAAGATAATAATTTTCTATGGATGTATCAACGCTTAGAAACGGAGACCATAAATAGCAACTGGAACTGACCTTTGCGTGAATGATATGGAGTGTTTCGTACAGATCGAAAATGGTCTTCTCTTCTGTTCCTTCTGCGATCTTTGCGAGTCTTATTGTTCCTTCTTCAGTATTTTCGGTAAGAATTTCGAGGAGAAACTGCATTATATTTTTTGAAGCAAGCAAAGATTTCCTTGTTGCAAGTAGCAGTTTGGTCAGATCTCCAATGTTGATAGCCAGCCACGTATTGCACTGGAAGACTTGTATTTTGTGACGTGTCTTTCACCGTATCAACGATCGTGAAAGAGGTTTTGTTTATTTATTTCACTATTTATGACTATTATCCAAATGCAGAGTGTAAAAAATAATTCACTTTTTTAAAAATTATTTTGTTATTTGAATTTCTAATGAACTAATACTTTACTTTATATCCAATTTGTTCACACAATTCATTTCAATAATTTCTCAACTACCCTGTGTTCCTATCGTATCGACATTGCTAACTACTTTGGACATATATATTATTACTCTTATATACATAAGTTAAAAACAAATGTTGTAGAGGTTAAAGGTATAAAAGCTCCGCATACAAAGAAGTAATACGATTAGTTTGTAAGAAAATATAAAATAAACTTCTCGAAATAAAATATGTGCATTCACACTAAAGCTATTGACAGTTATTCTTACTTATCAAGATATATCACTTACATATATCTTTGAAAGAAAGGAAAGGTCAATAAAAAGTAAATAGATCTGTTTAAGACTAAACCTACCGGACCAATTAAAACGAACAGTCAATCATTTCTTTAAAAAATTGTAAAACTTTGAGACCCAGTGTTTTAAAAATGTTTGCATGATATTTTTATAACATATGATCAATATAACAATTGTAGATAATATTAATTTATAGCCATTTTCCCTTGTCGTCGATAATCATCACCGACTGGTCAATGACCACATAGGCCAGCGTAAGGAGTTATCCCAGTGCTCTACCTTATCGGCCACCCTATCTTACCAACCTCACCGCTCTACATTATCATGTCGATCTACTCATTCCTACTTTAACATCCGCCCACTGCCAATCTATTTACTCCCTACATACCCTGCCGATGCATCCCTTACTGTTTGCCCTCCCACTACATGATGCATCGACTGCGGTCTGTCTCCTGAATGTGCCGTATTCCTGAAGATGAAAGCTAATGATTCTCAACGGCATCGTGGAACATTATCATCATCCTCGTCGTCGCCATCGTGGGTCAGCACAGCACAGGCACGTGGAAGGAGTAATTACTGAATCCTTTTGCGTACCACGCGAATAAATGTGTAATACGCATGTATGTGACTGATGCGCGCTCACGTGCACTGCTCGTTGAAGGGTGCGATGTTGCTCCATTCTCCAATTCATTCGCAATGTGGTTGGTACCATTTGCAATGTGTTGATTAATAAATGTTTGTGCTTTATTAAGACGTTCGTTGCCCAGCGTGATCCGATTGAAGCCTAAATCCGACTATCGAAACGCCAAAACGAAAACGAAGAGATAAGCGGGCAGTAGCAACGATGCAACTCCAGTAGGCACTCGAGTAACATTTTTTAACCTTTTATTCATTGCGAGGTATTTAGTTCCGAAATGGGGTTAGCGATAAGTTTTGCAAAAAGAGGACTGCGAGGGATCTCACTGGTGTTGCCCCGGATTCTTTATTCGGCCGAGAAGCATATTTTTTATAGCAAGCATATGAGTCATTTTTTTTATCCTCAAAATGTTTTTTGCACGGCATGAAGGTATAATCAATAGAGAGTAGAGTAGTGACGAAAAAGTAGTGAGGTTTAAAAGAAAGATTATAAATAGATTTTCATCAAGTTCAGATTCGGATGATAAGATATCATACGCAAGTGAAGATCTTTACGAGATATTAAAGGAACTTGCTACAGATGACAAAGAGGAATTGACCACTGCTGATGATTCCTTGGACAATACCCAGTAGAACGAGTTTGCCAACGAGCAAAAGTTATCTCCGTTCACCGGAAAAAGGGAGATTCTGTTGGATTTACCATCTGATATTAGTGCAAGTGAAGTTCGTTCATTATTTTTGAACAAAAAAGTGATAAAGCTTTTAGTTACAGAGAAACCCACCACATTCGAAAAAATAAAGATATTTATCGGACTGATGATTCGGATGGATCTGCAATACAGACAGCGTTCATTAGATGTTGGTCAACCCTTTACAATGTTCCATTTTCGCATAACAAAATGTCCCGTAATCGCCATAGAAGAACCTTAACGATATTTGATTGACCGGGTCTCCATGGAAGCATACCCGTCAGCCAAATCTGGCTCACGTGGCGACAAACGTGTTAAAGCGAGACAAACGATGGCCCAACCCGAGAGCTGTGTCAAGGAAGCGCTGGAGAAAGTGACTAAAGCACCACTTAAGCCACAACAAAGATTATTTGCCCTTCGGGTAACGATCCTACCAGGGATTTACCACCTGTTGACTCTGGGTAATACGACCCTGAGTAGGCTTAAGAAAGTCGACGCGATGGTTCGTGCCGCCGCGAGGAGATGGCTCAACCTCCCGTACGACACAGTCAACGTGTATTTTCATGCGAGTAAGAAGGATGGTGGCCTGAACATTCCGTCTGTGAGGTGGCTTATGCCCCTTCATAGGCTAGAGAGGCTACGCAATATGTCATACACCGGACAAGCCAGAAACTCATACCTCTCACAGGAGGTTCAGAAAGTAATACGCCGTCTAACTGTTGAAAATACAGCGTTTGACACAGCTCGAAAGATTGAAGAGAGATGGGCGAAACTGCTCCACGGCTCTACCGACGGGAGTGGATTGAGGGAGTCCAGTAAAATACCCCAACAACACCAATGGGTTACAGAAGGTAATCGGCTTCTGAGCGGTAGTGACTTCATCAACTGCGTAAGACTCAGAATCAACGCCCTGCCAACCAAGTCCAGGACAGCACGTGGAAGGCAAGCAGATAGATCGTGCAGAGCCGGCTGCGGTGACGTGGAGACACTCCATCATATCTTGCAACAGTGCCACAGAACACATGGCGCCAGGATAGACAGGCATAATGCCATAAACAGCTATGTGAAAAGATCCCTGGAGGCTAAATATGAGGTCGTGGCGTCTGAGCCCGTATTTCAAACACCTATGGGCGTTAGAAAACCAAATCTGATAGCCAAATGTGGAAATGTGGCAACTGGTAGTAGACACGCAGATTGTAGGACTGCATCTGGATTTGAACCAGGCACATAAGAACAAGGCTGACAAGTATAAACACCTAGGAGACGCGATTAAGGACAGGTATGGTGTCACGAAAGCTGAGTTTACATCTGTCACGCTTTCGTATCGGGAATTATGGAGTGCGATATCTGCCAAAGACCTGACGGATCGAGGTATCCTCAAGAAAAAGGAACTAAAAATAGTTTCTACGCGGGTTCTAATTGGGGAGCTAATGTGCTTCCATAGATTTAATAGAACAACAAACGTCCGGAAACCGCGGGAGGGTGTCGGCTGAGCTTCAGAAAGCCAAATCGGAGACCCTGGTGCTGCCTGCCATCTCAGGCATAATACGGAGGTGGTCGCCTCACTTATCGTCAACATTTAAAAACTATACATAGGATAATTCAATACATGTGAAGGGCCCCGTCTTTCCACCCATATTTAACCTTACAGAAAATCTGCCTCATGTAGGAAATGAGTAACAAGTATGGTTAACGATGACAATAAGTAAGGTGGCAATTTTTGTTCATCTCGCTTCAACAAAGCACGACAATGTAGTAATTGATATATCACCAATGGTACCAATAAAATTGCAAATGAACTTATATAATCAAACCACGCGCGCCAAGATGGAGAGTTGTCGAGCCAATCAACAAATAGTACTCATGAACACGCATCGAACACACCTATGCGTGCTGTACATTTATGCTTGCAACACGCACATTCAATATTTACCCCCTTGACCGGCCCACACTGATCCACGACCACGATGACGATGATGACAATGATCCGCAATGAAATTGATGATCACCAGCTTTTAGCTCCGGGAATACGACACAACCAGGAGACAAACTACGGTTGGTTCGTCATATGGACGGGGAGTGCATCGGCAGTTGGAATTAGTGGTTGGAATTGATACATGACGACTCCTTACTACTTGCTCGATGGTATATGGTAATTGGAGAATAATGTGATCTATGCGAGCATTGAATATTCAATGCTTGCATAGATCACATTCTCCAATTATTAGTGGTTGGAAGCCGGCAGGGGGTGGTCGAACATATTGGGAGAAGGTAGATCGGCAAAAGGATCGGTCATGTAGCGAGAGGGAGGAACAGCAAGAGGTCGACGGTATAGTAGAGAGGATTGTATCGACAGGTGATTGATAAGGTAGAGTCCGGAGATCAATAAGGTAGGGTTCCGGGATAACCGTCCTTCCCCCGGCCTATGTGACTATCAACTGGTCTGTAATGACTACTGTGTTCTTTTTCTTTAGATATAAATTTAATACGCCAAGATATATCTAGATACTTCTTGATAGGTTTAATGTTAATCACGCAGATATAACAGTAAAAAAAATAAAGCAAGATCTTGAAAAGTGCAGTGTCTAAAATTTTGACAATTTTACGAAGCATTTATGGATTGACTACATTATCTATATCCGTAGCTCCGTTCGTTTGACGTACCTGCTTCTTTTCTTTAAAAAATGTATAAAATATGTTTCTGGCACCTGAACAGAGAAGTTTGATTGACAGTGGACAATAAATCCCAGAAGCTGCAAACAAACTGCCGATAATTCCAAATTCTGCTCGGAAAATGCTCCGCTGTGGAGCTTTTCTAAAAGTATCTTTTCTCTAACATAACGTTCCAGCACTGAAAATTCAAAAAGAAAGAAAAATCAATTTAACACGCTATTGACCGCAAAGGTTGTTTGAAATGAAAAATGTAAATTTTTGTTATTAATTTTTCAGTTATACAAGATAAACACTAATTAACTAAGTCTTTTGGAGTAGCAAGAACGAAGTGAACAAAAAATCGCGCGATAAATACGCATTAGTAACATATTATATATTACGCTGATTTGTACCAACCAGCAAAGGATTTTATAATAACGCTACACTACGGTGTCGTGTTTTACGCTTGCAATCCTTAACTCTTCACTTTCTAGGTCCTATAACTGCAAGCTCTCGAATAATTTTCGACCATACCGAGCTCTTGAGAACTGCGTACATTTCTTTTCTGACCAATTTCACTTCCACAGACACAAACAAGTTTGCGTCTCTTGCTTACTTATGACGATCTTCAAATATGAGCCATAGTTAATGACACACGTAGAAGCTAGTGTACCTATTCATTGTATATGTAAGAAATAAGCAAGAAGTACTAGCATATTTGCTGCTTGTCTTTTTTTGGCCATATGATAGATATGTGTGCATGTGACATTTTCACCTTAAAAGAAAATGTTTGTGGTCTTATTGTACCTTATTCAAATTTTAAATGAAGAATATTGAATCTCAAACACGCGCGTGCGCACTTGTACACACGCATTTATACATGTACAGTAATGTTTTCGTTAATGTTGTCTAAGTAAAATTCCAAATGTTTAAAGAATTGAGGCGGCACCTTTTTCCAGAGCAAAAGGGGCTGCAGATCACAGAGGCAGATCAAAGACGAGCCGAGATAAGCCAGACATTTAAAAATTAGTATAAAAAGTGTTATTAATATTTTTTTACTTTTCATTTCTTTATCTGAATTTTTTTTCAATATATTGGTGATATTTTGCTTACCAAAAGGAGATCAAATATAATATAATTACAACCACAGTTACTTTTTTAATAAATATCTAGTAATTAATTTCATATCAAAATAGAGAAATTCCAAAAAAGTAAATGTGGTACAAATTACATCATGCTTAGTCTCATTTTGATCACGAGCACTGGCGCACGCTCGCACATCTTTTTTTGCACCATCGTCTCGCTTCTCCCATCACTTCTCGATGCTCTCGCGCATTCTTCTACTCTGATCGCTTAGTTCAAGTCTCGTCACTTGCTAAGGTATGGTTAGCGTACAGCTTTGAAAACCGGTGAGAGAAACGGCCGCCGAATTGGTTAAAGGAAAATCGAGCACCTTGCTTCACACGTACACACGGAATGATTAATTTGATCTGCAACCCTTGAATTGGTGCAAGGAGAAGTTGGAATACAACCGTGTCAGGTGGCTGGAGCCAATTGGTCCAGATTTATAGGCTCTTTAACCGACGCGTGCGCTTTTTACAAACTGCACAGAAATGTATAATATTGTTGTTACAATACACATTGACACGTTTAATTGTATTCGTAGAAACGTAATTCATGGAAACGTGCATATACAACATTATAGAGCCAAATACAACTTATTGGCTAGTCCAAGAAGACGGGAGAAGGACAGATTATCTTTTAAAATTGAAAAACTGGCCTTTAAGAAAAAAACTGTTGCATCGGAGTTATTACGTATAATGATTTTGTAACATTTATCGATTAAAAAGATTAAATTAAGTAGTTGTGTGAGGAGTGATCATTAATTGCTTCTTTTCAGAAATATAATGCACTTTTTCAGAGTTGTAAAATGGTTTTTTTTCAGGATTATAGCAGAATTTTTGACTGAACTACAATTTATGTTAAAGTGGAACAATTGGTCAAGTAATTAGTGTTACGAAATCGTTACATGTAAGTAATAATTCTGATACAAACATTTCTTCTAAACAACATTTTTCCAATTTTAAAAGATATTTCGTTTTTTTACCGACGTCTTGGATTCGCAATAAGTTATATTAGGCTCTATAATGTTGTATTTGCACGTTTTTATGAATAATACAATTAAATATGTCAATGTGTATTATAAGAACCATAATATTGTATTCATCATGGATTCTATAAATCTGGACCAGTTGGTCCCAGCCGCCTGACACCGCCACGGCCGTATTCCAACTTCTCCTTGCTCCCTTTCAGAGGTCAAGGAAGAAATTAATGATTCAGTGTGTATTATTGACCCAAGCATATTACTTTCTGAGCAGTCACGAACATTAGCCCTTTCGCTTCGAGCGCCTGATATATCAGACATCAACGTGAGGATCTGTGAGCACGAGCGCTGAATATATTCGACATCCATATGATGTGTATACAAGTGCCATCCAAGTGGATAATAAATTCTTTCTTTTTCTCTCATTGTGTCTATCAAAAGGTAAAAGTCGAAACCGAAGATGTGTAGTTTGTAGTAATAAAAAAATAATATTGGCTTATATATAGATCCTTCTTTTATAATATTTTTTTTTATTTATAATATATCCTGTGCACTCGGTTGTCCCCTCTGAGGGGACATTAAAGTTTATTAGTGATTACGGGGAATCAACTTATTCTAGTGCAACTTTTTAAGAAATACACGTTTCCGTGAAGTCTTCTATTCAAATAGCTTGAAAAATTAAATCAAAATATGGTACAATTACGAAGATATGTAAAAAAAATGTCAGCGTGTTTTACGCCAGAAGAGAACGTGACATGTTCACTCAGGACGGTCCGAGTGCATATCTACGCCAGTTCCAAAGAGCCATTAGAATGCTTTATAAAGAAAATGTTGGTATACAAGCATATCTCGCATTGTACGGTGATATTTATAAATATAAATAAACAAGCCTAAAACTGAAGGAAAAGATTTTGACATCTGAACGCAGTCCGATTTGAAACGTCGAACGTTACAGACTTTGCCCTAATAAGTAAAAAAATCAGAAAAGTGATATTCTTTTGGTAAATATCATTTTGTGAGTTAGGAATAACAATTAAAACATTTTCGGGAACAATTAGATTTTCGAGAATATAGAACACGTCTATCCACGTCTTCGTTGGATAATGGACTGAATAATTAATACATTACATATTTTCAATATGAGAGAAAAAACCGGGACTGTCGTTTGTTCTGATAGGAAAACGTCAGGTGGAAGGCGTCAAACAGCGTATTATTGTGAAACGATTCCAAGTCAGTCAGCAATGCTTATTCAGGATTGCTTCAGAGTTTATTACGCTTTATAAAATGATAAGAAAAGAATTTTTATTTTTTTTTTGCAAATATATGTTCCTCGATGTTCACAAATTCAGATAAACCAAATATCATTATAATATCTTACTTTCTTCCAAAGCTATACTATATAATATGTTCATTCCAGAATGTATGTTTCCGCAGCAAAGTGGCTTCGAGTTGTTGGTAGGTAACGTCCAAAACGACGCCGAGTGCAAAGGGTTAATATATTAACTAATTTGCGTTATAGTCTATCAAACATTTAATCGTAAAGTCTTATAAATATGTAAATATCTAAAAAAAAATGTAAATTGCAATTGGCCTAATGTTTTTAGAATAACTAATACAATTTCGTATAAATCTTTTTATATTAAAAAAGTAAACTATACTTAATATATTAAAGCAATAATGGTCTTATTAAGTACAGTTGTTATTTAAAACATAGAAAAACGTATATACGAAAACCACGCGCACTGTACACATTACAGTGACGTCGGTTACTATTTGCGCTATAAAGACGTGCCACTCACGTCGAAATGCTTTTGTTCCAAAGCCGCCTGTAACGTGTATACCACGTCCATAGGCATTTGTTGCAGAAACAAAAGCATGTCCGTCACGTTGGTTCACAGTTAAATATGTTAGGAATGTTGTACGGATTTTTAGGTGCAATGTAACACTTTACCGCACATTATATTGTACAACGCGGACGACAACCGAAAGTTAAATCGTAGCGCAAGTTGTTAATTTGATCGTGTAACACACGCAGCGAATGCGAGGTGCTTAGATCGAATGAAGTAGCGCGAAATAAGCGACGAATCTCAAAGAATCGACTTAAACATAGATAGCATTGTAATACACGGAAACAGTAGATCGCGAAGTTTGGTAGATTTTCCATAAGCACGGAGATGCTACTTCTTTTCAACAACCGATATCAATAACCTAAACGTGACGAGCAACGTAGCGTCAGAGATGAAGATAAACGTGCTCAGGAAAAGACTCCCTTTACCTTCGTGCCATCCTACTAGTTTTCTTAGCTGCCTCTAATAGTACCTAATTTTCGAAAGGATGACTTTGTACATCCGTATGTCTTTGCTCCCCACACTGGAGGACTGCAAGATTTTGGCACGTTATAATATAACGTACGCGCATGCATGAGAGAGTGGTTGGCATCAAGTGGACTCGTGTATTTGGAATTATAACCAGAGAAAGATGAATGTTTGTATGTGTGCGTGTAGATGTCAAATGTGGCGTTTGGAAGTCTGGCGTGAGCTATCTTTCACTCGTCATCGAGGGACAGTATTTGGAGACAGGCAACATTTGTGAGACAAGTAGATCGTAACTGTGAAAGTGAGTTTTATTGCGAGTGTTTGAGACTAGTAGGATGATTTTTCAATCGTATTATTCTATGCATTGAGGCACATTGTATTTTTATTCAACATGAATCATCCTGATCCCACAATATGTATATACCATTGCTTCTCCAAGCAGACGGGGCTTCAAGGTTTTAAGGTTTAACGCGTTTAAACGAAGTATTTATATGCAAAGTATGAATCTGAATTGTAGAATACGGGAGGACAAGCATGAAATAGTCAAACTTAGCGCATATAGAATTTCCAAAGATCGTTCTTGCTACTACAACTGTAAACGCTCATAATAACTTAATACTTGTAACTTAATTTAAATTTGTTATTAACTGCAGAATGTCTTCTTAGAAATTTGCCATGCAATTATTCCCCAAAGTATATTACATTGAAAAAAATTTTTCAATTGATACTTATCCTGTTTTAGGGGTGGGGGGAGGATATTTTACGGTCGTTATAAATCTTTTTTCAATTGACATGCTTCTAAGATTTCAGAACGACCTGGAAGAGCAATAAGTGACCTTAAACTTGCTCGAGAAACTAAACTATTATAGGTGAATGAATTTATAGGCCATGCGCTACACGCTTGCAAGAAGAAAAACATGTATAAATCAAAGCTCACCTTAACACATTCATCGCCACGTCAGCCAAATTTGGCTGAAGAGTATACTTCCGTGAGGACTCCTGCTTCTCGACCCAATAAAGGATCCGGGACAACTACATTGAGATCCCTCACCATCTTCTTTTCGAAGAGCTTATCGCTTTCCCCATTTCGGAACTAAATACTTTGCAATTAATAAAAGCTCCGAAATCGGATTTGAGCTCCGTGAGAAACTTATCAGGTGTAACGGTATAAAGTGAGCGTTAAGATACAAATGCGTCGATGGGGAACATTTGTTGTGAAAGAGCCTTCATTTTTTTTTTGTTTAGTTGGAATGACATCTGTCAAGTATATTTAATATACATCAAGTCATTGAACAAACATCATATTTTTTCATCGTGTTAAAAATGTCGAATTTTTTACCAGAAAGTGATGATTTGCGGAAAGCATTAATTTTTTGTTTTCATTTGAAGAAAAGTGCTGCAGAGTCGCATCGAATGCTTGTCGAGGCATATGATGATCATGCTCTATCAGAAGCAACATGCAAAAGATGGTTTCAACGGTTCAGAGATAATGATTTTGATGTGAGAAATGAAGAACGTGATGGACCACCAAAAAAGTTTGAAGATGCCAAATTGCAAGCAATATTGGATGAAGATGATACTTTGAGTGAAAAGCAAATGGCAGCAATGTTAAATGTTGCACAACACACAATTTCTGACCGTTTAAAAGCTATGGGAAAGATCCAAAAGTATGGAAAATGGGTGCCACATGAATCGAATGAAAGACAGATGGAAAACCGAAAAAACACTTGTGAAATTTTGCTTCAAAGACACGAAAGAAAATTAATTTTGCATCAAATTGTTACTGGCAATGAAAAATGGATTCATTTTCAGAATCCTAAACGAAAAAAATCAGAAAGGTTGGGTGTATCATGAGCTTCTAAAACCTGGTGAAACTGTTAATACTAATCGCTACAAACAACAAATGATCAATTTGAACAATGCATTCATCGAACAACGACCAGAATGGGCCAGAAGACACGGCAAAGTAATTTTGTTACACGACAATGCACCTGCACACAAAGCAAAGCCGGTTCAGGGTACAATAAAAGCACTTGGCTGGGAGCTGCTACCCCACTCGCCGTATGCGGGTTTTTTGAAAGACGAACATTTTTATTGGCGTGGTATCCACAAATTGCTAGAAAAGTAGCCAAAATGTATAGAAAGCAATGATCAATACTTTAAATACAATTTTTTTTACTTTCCCATTCAAAATTGGTGGTTCATTTTCACAAAAAAAATGCTCACTTCATACCGGTACACCTGATAAGCGAATCATGCTGGGCGACGAACGTGTTAAAAGGTCGGATGCACGTCCACTTAAAGATAATGTGTCAACACCGTAGGATATTCAGCTTAAATCCAACTAGGTTTTATGTAAAACATTTTTTTAAACGAGCTATACTTTGGGAAATAATGGCACGCAAATATTTAAATTAACAAACCTGTACGTAATGAGTTTTCTTTTAACGCACAATGTATAAACAAAGTATATTGAAATTTATTTAGCTGTTTTGATTTTGTATTTAATTGCGGAAACATACCCAGATAGATAAAATAATTTTTGCCTGAAGTAGCAGGTTAGTCAAGTATTAAAAGGATTCCATGGATCCCATCGTTTTAAAAAGAAAGTTATAGAGAAAACATTTTGTCAAACCTTGACAGGATTTTTGCGTGACGGAATCAACCAAGATGGCATGTGCCTGAGCGACTGCAAACCTTTTCACTATCGAATCAGTCCTTTGGTTGATGATAATATTCACCAAATGATCTGCACATCTTATCAAAATGTTCAGAGGCAAATTGTGCGGCTTGGAGGCGTTTGCCAATTCCAAAATGGCCCGGATGCTGTCAGCTACGGGGTTTAGAGATTCTGGTAATGATTTGTAAGCAGGCATTTGTAAGCGATAACCTCGAAGTATGTTGTCAATAGGTTATCAACAACGTTATCAATAACTTTTACTTATACATGTTATCGTCAAAAAGCCACTCGGCAATAACGAGTCATGTCGTAAACAGTTAAGTAGAATATATATTAGTGAAGATATTTATAACAAATATCAAAGAAAACAAAACTGAGCATGGTCAAGGTATAGTAAAAAGTTGTTCTAAATATTGGCCTTAAAAACATATTTTAAAGTCATTAAAATTAGTAAGGTCGTCCGCTATGTAAGTAATTACCTTTACTCGGTTAACGAGAATTTTGTAATTCAAACCGATAGTGACAGTTAGGCAACATATGTAGAGTGCTGTTGGTAATTTGCAATACTGAAATAACTAAAAATCTACTAACGTTCTTTAGTGCGTAACATTGTGAATAATAGGGATAGAAACCCGTTATTTGAAAACATACTTTTGTCTCATCCTGTATCAGTAGATATAATATATCAGGGATAATAATGGTGCTAAAAGATGACAGAATATTTCTGCAAAACATAAACGGGAGAGTTCAATGAGTGATCAAGTAACAGAGTAGAAATAACCTTTTTCCGGTTGATAGGTAGCGAGTAGGCCCGGCAACATCTCCCAAACGGTCTCTGCGATTTCTTCAGCATTTTCTACGCAAATCAGATCCCGGATTCCTTTCATAGCCATGGCAATGGTGCTTGCTGATTTTCCACTTAGCACAACCGTCTTATCAGAGGAACGAAGAAGTGTCACGTTACAATTTATAATAAAAGAATTGAATTAAATATAAAGTTCAAGTCATTAATAAAAAACGTGTTTACATATTAAAAAAGGATACACGCGCGTGCGTGCACATACACATAAACACACACGCACGCACGCATACACACACACACACACACACACACACACACACACACACACACACACAAATTATTAATTTTTAAATAAAAATAATTAATTATAAATTTCTAATATATAAGCTGACACCGAAATAGATGGTTAAATTCGTTTGATAAAGGTTATGACATCCAAATAACTCATTAGATGGCTCTTGAGGGATTTTATATATTTAGTTATTACATAATGCAGCTACTATGCTATACTGTGAAAAGAAAAGACGATTGAACTGACTATGATTATTAGTGCATTATTCGTTTTATGGATTTTTGGTAGAATATATCCTTATTCTATAATCTCCACAGGAAAATTCGGAAACCCTTTACTCATGTCTACATTTATTTCAGTACCGAAGAAATCTTTTCCAGCACCATGTTCCCTGCCTGTTTAAATGCCTTGAATCAGGTCTTCAATAGATGAAGTTTCGACGTGTTAATTGATTATCTAATGAATTAAATGGTTTTCTTTAGAACATCTAGAGAGTTATTGTTATCTATTGTATTATCCTGCGCTGTGTGAATTGAAATATTAAAAGGCATGTATGAATTATGCTGGCTTGAGATGCGAATCACGTGACTGTTTAAACCATTCCAGAATTCACGATCTGCTTTATTTCTAATTCTATTTTCCAGTTTTCTATTAGAGATTTATTGCGTATGGAAAAACTTATTGACAATATGTGGTGGTAGCACAGCAATGAATTTAACTCAATTTATTGATCGTCTTAACTATTGTTGCAAATGTTCCTTTGATTCCCAAATCTAAAATTATTTTTTTATAGTTATTAGTTATGTACATGTAAATATTATTCTGAATCCAAGAACTAAATATAATATTCTATGTACGTAAATTATTGATGTATGGCTGCAAGATATAATAGCGACATCTAAGAAGACAGATTCTCTATATGCGGAGACGAATTAATTTCTCATTTATGGTAAGTCAATTAAGCATGGTAACAAGGAACGGGGGAATTCGTTCCTAATTGACAGCAAGTTTTAGCACCTTTGAGATACTGTTCTCTGCTCGATTATTGCGCTCACGAGGAATCTCGACATACATCTCAGTCAACAACAGTTTAAAACGGATTTCGACCAGCGTCGTTGTGAAACTCGAATATTGAGTCATAAACGCAGTCATACTCTGTGTTTCAATATTCGTGAGAGGCACTATATTTTGGAACCACCTTATGCCAATTGATTTGATTTTTGCTTAAATAAACTTTCATCCTAAAAATTCCTACAAACTTACTTTAGAATTTTGTCTTTAGCAACCTCAATCGAATGTCTTTTACAGAAGTAACTTTCACATGACTTTACGTCATTGCGTTACAGATTATCTAAATATGTTGGACACTGAATCAGATCTTTCCTTCTAAATTTAGGATCATAACTGAACATCTAGCTTGGAGAAGTCAGATCTTTGATCAAACTGATTTTGATCTGTTTTAACGATTACGATTTAAGTTATACAGGTGCTCGCTGCAGTCAATTACAAACGCATACATGCGTAAATAATGAAGTAGCAAAAATATGTTGGTAACATGTTTTGAACTTGTGAGGAGATGTTTATTTTAAACTACATATTATTTACGTTTAGACCGGTAAATATAACAGGGTCTCGACTCGTGATTCTTATGTTGGACTTGTAAACCGTATCACAGATCTCTTTCTTATTTTAAATTAATTGTCAGCACCTGCTGCTAAAGTTATTTACGTAGATAATTATGAAAGTATTATAACATAACGATAAGTCAGAAATGAATTTATCTCACACGATGCATTGTACCCATTTAGATTTCGATAATACTGACAATGCAAAATACAAACTGTGCAGAAACGTATAATCATGGTTGGTGTAATACATATTCATGTTTTTAGATGCATTATTCATAGAAACAGGCGAATATAATATTACGGAACCTAATAAATATTATTGCCAGTAGAAGGAGATGGAAAAAAAGAATGTCAGCTTCAAAAATTGGAAAAATGTCGTTTAAAAAGGAACTTTCGCGTAAAGTTTCGCACAGATAAGAACTATTGTGTGTTTGAACAATTGGCGAAGCAATTGATGTTACGAAGTCATACGAAACAACTTAGATGCAAAAGTTTCTTTCTTAAGAACATTTTTTAATTTTTAGAGTTAACACATTCCTTTTTCGTCTCCTTATACTGGCAGTAACTTATATTAGCATCCGTAATGTTATGTTCGCCTGATTCTACGAATAATGCAACTAAATACATCAATGTGTATTATATCAACCATAATTGTAAGTTTTTGCGCTCTTTATAAATCTGGCGCATGTCGATTGTGAAGTTGAAAAATCAGGTTTAGCCAGTCACTGCCGCCTCGCACCTGCACGGTCATATTTGAGTTTCTATTTGCCGCCCTTCGCGAGTCAAAAAATAAATGATTAAGTCCCACCGTACTATAAGTCTCATTGCTTAACACACCGATTGGGGATCGCTCAAAGGTCATTCTTATCGTGAAGTTTAGATCGTTACGCTTTCATTTTCAGAAAAATTGAAAAACACAAAATAACGCCAAATCGGTACTAAACGTGACATTTAACCCTGACAGTAACACGATAGGCGTCTAAGGCCCACAGCGTGGAAGGTTTCCCGCTCCACATCGCTGCTCCCCCCCCCCCCCCCTCCCAGACCCTTAGTTGTCCTTTCGTCTATGTATCAAAGAATCGGTTGTTCATGGACCCCTCGAGATTTTACCTCGCTAAGTCTTCTTTCTGCTGAGTTATTACGGTCTTTCATAACCGCTCAAAGTCCCTCAGGCCTACATCTACTTTCCACATAAATTGTTTGTAGCCCTCCTATGCCTATTATGTTATTCTAGAGGGTTATAGGTCTTAAAGTTCTAGGATGTTTTTTTTGTTTTCAGTTCTGTTACGCACACTAGCCCTACGCTTATAGAAAAGGGAAATCAAGAAACAAACCAGCGCGAAATCTAACATCTGCATGCCAGTTGCTCAAATGTTAGGTCAGCGATAGTAAAAGGGAAAAACTCAAGGATCTTTAGAAACTCCAGTAAACAGAAAATTAGGGAACCAAGCGCCCAAAAGTCTAGACCCATAATATTGCATCTTAATAGCAGAAAACGACACAAGGCTCCTAGAGTCCTCAAAGGCATCTATTCATCGTCGACGCTTAGGACTCTAGAACCCTCAAATAAACAAAAACCTAACGCACATGCCACAGACGCACGTGCAGGACCTCGCCATACCCTTGGAATTTTTAGGCTAAGGAGGGGTAGAATTTAGACAATATATATATATCGATGCTTTTGGGCACGGCCATCACTACTATTCGAGTTTTCATTACGGTTAGACGCGACAGTAATGCTCGGGACAGTCTCGATCTCCCTGCGTTTAAGTTTTAACCAGTAAGATTCGATCATTTCTGTGAATATTCTTAATCGAGTTTTTCTCCATTCAGTAGTGGACATCACGATATTTGAAAACTACCTGAGGCGCATTAATTTTGCATATCGATAGTTTCGAAATATCGTACAGAGTCCGAAGCTTAAGATTCTCGTGAACGTTCTGAACCGCATTAATTTTGCATATCGGTGTTCTGAAGAATCCAAGGGATTAAGAATTTTAAGACATTCTGACCGATCTTGAGGCGCATTAAATTTGCGATCAAAACTTCCAGACTGTCTGAAATTCCCAACCCGCATCTTCGGTTTTTTATCGAGGCTTAGACGGAGGATCCAAGACGCATTCATTTGCCTATTGGAAAATCGTCGAAGACCACGATTCGTCCCGATCTAAATTGTTTTCGGAAAGTCTTGAGGCGCATTGATTTTGCGATCGGCAGACCCCAAGCGATCGATCGGTTTGATGAGTAAACAATTTAAACGTAAAGTTCGCGGTGGGCAGGAACTCAAATTTAAGCCTTTCAACTTAAACTTGAGAAACTAATAAAAGTCTTTATTGCGAAAGAAGGTTTCGTTGATATCCTTCTTCAACTTCCAAAATTCGCACAAAATCATTAGTCAATTTGCCTCATCCCAGGGAAGTGTCACGTAGACATGCTTGACCCAAAATCGTAAATTTCTTTATCTTAACATCTCGGAAAATAAATAGGGAAGACGCGATACCGCGACATAAATTCCACAGTCGCGGATAGTCCGTAACAGTTCCAATTTTTTTATACAAACTAATTTTTATATTTTCCAAGCTCTTTATAACTTATACAACATGGCTGCAGAGTTGCGTCGGTTGGAACGAGAGATTTTCGGACAAATCAGATCTCTCGAATCTTAACGACGTAGAGGATTTAAATTTCTCGAAAGATAACAGCTCATCAGGTTCAGATGTAGATGAGGATAATGATCTTGATTTTACCGTAGCGCACACTGAATCTAACATTGAAGGGGAAATAATTTTGAATGTTCGTGAGCAAGTCAATTTTCATATAAACATTTTTATAGTCCAGCAGTGATAAAGAGCATTGAGGCATTATTACATTAAAAGCCTGGCATAAGCTAAAATATTGAAAGCATTAGAAGATTTCGTTCATAAATTTCATTAGTTTATACATTTTTGTTTTGTTTTGTTGATTATTGATATCCAAATGTTAAGTTTCTGAAGATTTCTCGAGTGGAAAAAAAATTATTTCCTGGATAAATTTGTCAAATTACTTATTTACTTTTCGGATAGGCCTCAAAAGCCTAAAGTGTTAAATAAAGGAAAAATAAAGAAAATAAGGGTGTTACTATCTAACGCAGTCACGTAGTGCATAGTGCCTGCTTATGATACTCACATAAGAGTAATTATTCTGAAAAAAATAGAAAAAAAGGATTTCAGTAGTGTTGCGAATAAAACTCTTTAAGTACTAAATCCAACATTGATTAGACGTCATTTTGATTGAATTTTGTCCTCGATATTCTCAAAAAATAAAAACAGCTACATAAACCTTTTTACAGAAAGCACATTCAAATGATCATGCAACATTATATTAAGGAAGACAAAAATTAATTACGATGCGAACTGTGATTTCTTTTTGTCAGATATTCTATTAATACAAGGTCTGCTGGTACTGTAATGTAAAGCCATCGCGTATTTCGTAAAAATATCGAGATTTCGTTATATGAAAAATTATTCGTATTTATAATATTTAAGAATTTAAGTTTAGTTGGATAATGAATACTCCAGGCAAAGTTCCATTTTACTCTAGCAGCTGAATAATCTCAATCTATTTATAGCATCATTTCATTATAGTGACTAACAATATGTTAAAACGAATAAACTTAGACTATAAAGGCGGATGGAAGGACGTCAAGAAATATGGAATTACATAAAAGACTTACCAGAAGGCAGTGTCTTACGATCTTCTCGCAATCGAGTTGTAATAGGGGTTTGATATCCCCCTTGGATTCGATCAACCACAGGTTCATAACCTTGCAGCGTAAGGCATGAGGGATTTCAGAAGATTCGAGGCAATAACGCAGCAGGTCGACGTGATGGGTATAACAATCGGCCAAGTTTGAAAGTTGCAAGACGTTCCACAATCGTGCCGCAGCCTCTGTAGAAGCTGCTTTGCTACACAACGAGCTGTCCACCTGACACGCAACCTGTTCAACACGTTAAGTCGCACGTCAGTCATAGATAACTGACAGCGCACGTCAAAGCAGCACACGTGGTGCCACAAGGATTTCTTTATAAGTTGCGTGGCACTCAACGTGTTAAAAACATGAATGTTATTTATGAAAATAAGGTAAATAATGGAGAGGTGTGCTCATACATTAATTACAGAAGGTTGTAAGTCTTCGCGTTACATTTTTTGCCATCTTTGAACCTAACATTAGTATTTTTCATCTCCTGTGCTTTAAAAGAAAAAAGAAAGTAATTTATATGAGTGATAATAACATAGGCAACTCTGCGCGGGTACCAACACGTTGGTATAAATCATGGCCCAACGGTTGGGCCGAGGTTATACCAACCTTTTGGTACCCGCGCAGGGATTGTTTTTTCTTCTTTTTACCGTCATGTAACTAAAACTAATTCCAACTTCTACATAAAACACTTTCGGTTTTAGTCTTATACTTGAAAAGCTCTCCTAGCAGAAGGACGAATATAACGAATGCCGTTACCACCCTCAGGAAAGAGGAAAGAGATCGAGAGAAAAGAACGGAAATAACCAAAGATCGCGTGGGAACGCTCAAGGAGCCCTGAATATTCAACTAATAATCTAACATTTTAAAAAGGGATCAAGAAGCAAATGCTTAACCAACGAACCACAGCTGCGAGCCATCGGTAGCCTAATGATAGACATCCTTGCGGATAGATAGCGAATAGTAACTAACAATATATCCGCGATTAACAATTTCCCTGACTAGAGAAGGGGTAGCCCAGGGAAGGGAGGCCCGGTTATATAAAGGAATATTTTTCGGAGCGCGGGCACTAACTAACTAGCTAACAGACTTGGACTCAGTTCGGGAACCAGTAGATTTCGGTGATGCTTTTCGAGCTTTCTCTCTCCGATCCATATATTCAATAAGATCTATATAGTTTTATTTATATATATTTTGTTAAATTCATTTTAACTTGCGATTCTATCCAACGAGTCTCTAGGGACACAGAAACCTAAGATATCCTTGAGTT
>JBCFXI010001982.1:0-33563 GCA_038496175.1 Ampulex compressa | reverse complement strand
CACCAGAGCTACGGTATACATATCACATAGAAAAACCAGAGGTGATGGGTGGGATTCGAACCCGGGTCTGCCGCGTGGCAGTCTGAGCCTCTATCCACTACACCACCGTAGCTCCTTTTTTGAATTTTAAAAGATATTTCGTTCTTTTCCCACCTTCTTAGACTATCAATAAGTTATATTAAGCTCTATAATGTTGTATTTGCACGAATGTATGAATAAGACAATTAAATATGTCAATGTGTATTGTAAAAAACCTAATTATACATTCCCGTGCAGTTTGTAAATAGCGCTTGTCGATCACAGAGTCTATAAATCTGGCCGGATTGGCCCCAGCCCCCTGACACCGCCGTGGTCGTATTTTGGCTTCTCCTTGCCCCTTGAGGGGTCCTGAAACAAATTGGTGGGTCCGTCTGTACATGATTAGTCAATTTTAACAAGGATATATGTAGTTTGAAATTTACATAATCCGACATGTACTGTGAACGAAACAATTCATCTAAGAGATTCTATAGTATCGTGGGAAGCATTGTAGATTAACAATTTTTTTACCCGATTTCAATTTCCATCATTAATTTTTTTTTGCCCATTTAGAATAATAAATACTGAAAAATGATTTCATCTTGTCGTCTGCTAGAGTAAAGAAGACTGCTGAGCGCCGATAGGTTTTATCACTGGCATTTGTTTCAGATTTACGCGTGACACCAACAAGGTGATGGCATCACGTTAGTGTTGACGGACGACACTGGATTTACAGATAATGATAAAAATATACAACATTAATTCAAACATTTTATTTTTCTATCATTAAATCCATGCTGATTTTATTCCTTTACTGCTCGAATATTTTTCGTTACTGTAATCAATTTTATGTATCATAAAACCAACCAATATTAATCTCAAAATACTAATTATCGATAACTACATTTTTTTTATAATTTAGTTTCTTTATAAATATCCTTTTTTCGCTAAAAATGACTCCATATAATTTGTTTTAATATTTGCGTAATATTTATTTACGATCATATATTCCTATATACAGTAATGCCTGCTTAGCGTTATCCACTCCGGCAACGTCGAAACGGAACATCGCAAACCAGGGCGAAATATATCAAGTGCGAATAAGACAGGTTGCGAGCGAGTAAGGAGCCATAAGAGCAACTGAGATACATTGAGAGCGAGAAAGACGCATCGAGAACGAGCGAGATGCATTGAGATGTCGAAAAGAGCGGATTAGCGCAGGCATCCGTTAGCCATGCTACACCATTCGTGAACTGTGACGCCAGTTCTCCGGAGTTTCTTAATTTGTCTACACGAGGACCCCAAAATCAATTCGGAATGTACTCCTCACTCCTGTATACCCATAAACATGGGAAGGAAGTAGATCATTGAAAAAATGTGGAATAAGTTAAACATATGTTCTTAAATACTATTTCAAGTGATATACCTATTCATTTGGTGAGACATGAGAGTATTAAGATATAAACTATTTACAAAGATTAGAGTTGATTCTGTTAATCCTACAGTGAGAGGGAAGATTCCACACCACCTAATAAACATAGTGAATGTGAATAAAGAAATTAAATTAGAATTAGCTGGTGAAAAAAGTATCGACTTACTTGTATCCAATGGAGAACAGTATGTAGGATAGAATAAACAAAGAATTATATGAATTTTTCGTGGTTAAATGGGACTTATCAATATTCTGCGAAGCTTAATGAAATGTAGAAGCTGATGACATAAGTAATATAAAAAAAAAAGAGTAGAACTGTACTTTATCCCTGTAAGACCGATAGATTCCAGAAATATAAGCTGCTCTTAGCTTTACAATGTTTGCCAGCCAAATGCGATGGCTATTGTGCGAAACAAATAGATTTAAACATTATTAACACTAGAAGATTCTTATGAAAAATGACATTAGTTGTGTAACTTAAATGAATATAGTAATATTAATTGCTAATGATTTTTTTAAGTTTTGTACCTGTATCATAATTTGGCAAAGCATCTTAAAACATTTACTCCAATATAGGATTACAAGGAGTAATGATCCCAATAACAACAAAATTTTTCTTATTACCATATATCCTTCATCTCACTGAAAAATTACAAAATAGTAAGAGAAAATTTTTTAATTATGTTTTGCATTTAAAGCGTACAATTTTTTAAATACGCTTATTAAAACAGGTACAGATAAATCAAACAATAATAAAACTTGTAACATAATATATAAAATCGATCGTACATAATATACTAGGACATACATTGGCCAAATAGGTAATATGCTAAAAAGAAATAGCATAAAAGAATCATTATAAACAATAATAACAACACAAAAGTCATAGCTATTCACAGTATCGATAATAATCATAGTTTTGATTTTAAGAATGTTAAAATACTAGATACGGAATCCAATTAAACAAGGCTAATCGATGACATGCTTAATATTAAATTCATAATTGACCCATTAAACCTACAAACCGATACCATAATACTTAGCAATACTGTAACTAAATCTTATACCATATTACTATAATCCTATAACTAGAGTTTTAAGTAAAATTAAATTACTTCCTTAGTTAAACTTGCTCTTGATATTTGTTTCTACCATCCTACCTGCCATATTAGTTTGCCATTTATAATACGTACCAGCAGCAAATCCTCTAGTATTTCCCCAATAACAACTGAATTTAGTTGCTTCACACAATAGCCTTTCTACTTGACCCACGTACATCATAGACCTAAGAGCAGCTTATACTTCTGAAATCTAGTGATCTTACGGGGCTAAAATACAGTTCTATTCTTTTCTATCTATTGCTTATGTCATCAGCTTTTTTATTTCATTACACCATGTAGAATATTCATGTATAATATAAGTTTCATGTATAATATAAGTTTCATTTAACCAAAAAGAATTCATAAAATATTTTTTGGCTTATTCTATCCTACACAATGTTCCCCACTGGATACAAGCAGGTCAATTCATTGTTTCATCATTTAATTCTGATTCAAACTATTTATTCAGATTCAGAATGTTTATATGCAGTTAATCCCCCATTTCACCGTAAGACCAATGCAATCATTTCTAATCTTTGTAAATTGTTTCTAATTATTTTAATGTTTTCATGCCTCACTTAATGAATAAGTATGTTATTTATAATATTATTTAATTATTTATATTTCATCTACAACTTTCACAACGCTAATCCTTTTTTTTGTCTATCAAGCCTCAGGTTCAATATGTTAACATCATAAGTTCAAATTGTGCCATAACATTTCCAATTGTTCATTTTTTTTCCCCACTTAATAGGAATTATGCAAATGTGATGAAAACGTTGTTTAATAAATCAATAAGAAGCTCTCAATCCTGAATAAAATGTTTTTTGGTATTATCTCCACAGAAAGCGAGAATCCTTTACTACAATTTTTTATTATTTAGAAGATTCAACATTACCTACTATCGATTATAGAAAAACAAACATTATTTCTTCTCACAACTGTAAATTTTATGTATTTTGTACGAATTTCATTATTTACATATACAAACTTACATAATCGCTAATACATTTTTTATTTTTTAAAGGCTTTAATACCTTCTATCATTGATTTGATAAAAACAGATATCTTTTTTTATTAAAACTGTAAATCTTATGTATTCCGTAGAAACTTTGTTATTTACACATCTCGTTTTACAGAACCACAAATATGATTCAACGCTTATGCAAGACAAACTATCTTTGAGAGTTTTAAACATATCATTTGACTTTAATTCAAGCAACTTAATTGTTACATCAGCAATGCACTGTATATTTTCTTCCTTGTAAACCATCAATGTCAAATTTACAATTCTCAAATTTTATCGTAAAAAAACCTTGGCAATAAGTTAAACATTCTCAAAAGATAGTACATGCAATTGTTTTATTCATCAAGAAAATTTTACTTGATGATGCATTTTGTTCAAGATTACAAGGAGCGCTAACTTCACTGCCATTAGTCCCACAGCCACTGTCAACCCTTACTATTCTGATTGTCTATCATGTTACAAGGAATGAGTACCAGCTTGGGTATCATTCCAGGTGGTGCAATAAATTGTTGGGTGCTCTGTGGTGTGCTCCGTCCAAAGTACCTGACCTCTGCTTCTGTCACGATTCTACATATATCCATTTTTATATCTGCCTGTGCTTTTGGTGGCAGCCTCTTAACGGTCTGTGCCATACTGTCAAAGAAGAGTTCTATTCCACTTTTTCCCTCTGGTGCTAGGTAGACTTGTTGTTCAAAACTTCCCTCTGTTTCCTTCGTGTCCTTATCTGGACTTTCAAGAGTGGTGGGTGCTGTTACAAAAATGGGTGTACTAGTATTGACACCATTGCCTTTAAAAGGACTTTTTAACACACTGTACGCTCCAGGTAAAGATTCCTGCTCCAACTTGGTGCGTTTTGGGTGTATCTTGCGAAATTTAGACTGGATCTGTTGTGCATAAGTGTTCACTTCATGATTTTTTGTGCTATGGTGATCTTCAAGGACTTCAAGGTTCTCTGATTCAGGTAGGATAATGGGATCTGCAGTAGTTTCCTCGAGGACCTCTAGGTACTCACTATAATCTTCATCATTGCGATCCTCTAGTTGTTCAAGGAGACCCTCAGAGCTGATCCCGCCAGTGTTTATATCCTGGATATACTCTTCTGTCAGTTCTACGCACTGTGGCTGATAGTTTGATTCATACCTATGCATATTTTTTCAGAAGATTTCTGGTTAAATCTTAAACGATATATAATATGTGTAGCATGCAGTTTAAACCCTACAAGTGTAGCCATGCTATATATACAGGGATTTAACGAATTACTATGTAGCCTCTTTCATGGAGGTGCTAAACACCAATGACCACCAGTCCCAGATTTATTCATTCAATTATCAACCACAAATATATAATGGCAGTTTGTAGTTTGTAGTAGTCTAATACTTATTTAATTTAATTTTAATTTTATAATTTGAGTATAAAGTAGTCCTTTTGATCAAAATAATCATTGAAGATGAGGCACTTTTTCACATACTATGCAAGTTGTACTTGTTTCAAGTACATTTGTCAAACATACATATGAGTCCACAGCAATAACATTTTTCACTTACAAATGTCTGCATAGTCCATGCTAATGGCTTTCAGCATGTACATATATGTATTCACAACCTTGAAAGGGTTAAAAATCACGTACTTTTTAATAACTAAGTTCACAAATCATATAGTTGCTACCTGATGTTACCACAGCTATATTTTATCTTTCAATTTATTGGATCCCTGTGTATATATATTAAGCTGAATATAGACCCTATCTTTAGGTGGCTTTTGTAAGGTCATTTGCAAAAAAATGTGTATATCAACAATTAAATAAAAAAATATTAAAAAAAGTACGAATTTTTCAAAAATTTCTTAATATATGTGCTGTAATCATGACAGTTCATAATTTATCAATGTATACAAATTTTTTTAATAATGATTGAATATCAAATAATTATAATATGATTTATGACATATTCAATCAAAGTTATAAGAAGTTATTTAATGAAAGTCATACGAAATTTAAAAAATGTTATGTTTATGATAAGTTGAATACGATAAATTTGTAATGGAAATTGTACATTATCATATGTCACGTGATGTTGATGAGACGATGTGTCACATGATATGTTTTGTATGAAAAATTTGGACACTTTGAACATTTGGTACATATTTATCCTCAGGACTGTTATCAGGAAATTTTATATATAGGTGACCATTTTATTGAGATATAACATCTTAGCATCACACATTGCTCCGCTTATGAATTGCCAATTATCACATAGTAATATACAATTTACTTTACATATTTATCGCACTTTTATTATCACATTTAACGTACTTTGTAGCTGAAGATTGTCTTAATGCAGCTTGAAACTTTTTATTCTTTTTTTTCCTGTGACTTTAATTTAATAACTTATTACAACTTTGATCGAACACATCATAAATAATTTTGTGATTATTTGCCAGCTCATAAATATCATGTTATAGACACAGTTCAGTCAAATGACAATCTTTATAGACATTAACCCTTTGACTGTGACAGATTGAGATGTACCAGCCATATCATATGGTGGAATTCATCGACAACGTACACCAAGAACTTACACCGTGAAACTTTTTGTTTGGCGTACATTTCTAAGAAAGTATATTCAAATAATCAAAACACTGAATTCCACTACATTAAAACAACATTATTTGTTTCTTCTTATTTTGCATTGAATTATTAGTCTACACACTAAAAATTTAACATTAAAATTAAGCTGTTTTCATAATATATATCGTGTCAAAAAACTGAAAAAGGGTAATCGCCTATAAGCACTTACAGTATCACAAAGGCAAGTTTTTTAAGCACCTTTAAGCACCAGCAGTAGTCAAAGAATTAAATATGGTTAAGTTGTACTTAAAATGTGTAGTAGTGCATGTTGGTCTTAGATGCTTACATTTAGAGGATTTTCCTCCTATCATAATTCAATATAATTTACAAGCTACTATATATAATGTATTTATGCTTGTATGATTTCAAGTTTTATTGATATAAAAGTGCAAATTTATTCCACGTTAACACGGATATGCATTCATTGGTCACATAAATTAATAGCTTACGGAAATTTTAAGAAGCTCAAATGATCTTCGAAGATCCACTTCTTCCGTCTCACCCCCTTTTCTGTCTTGTTTTTGTACTTCAGAATGCGGCAGTATGTGTCCCGGAGGTTTTTCCATCTCAGCCTCACCCATGTCGCTATAACACAACAACCAGTTCAACACACCTGTACTGGGAACTATTAGCGATTCTTTAACTCATCCACGGATGAGAAAGGCGCTTCATCGTGCATTTTGCATTAAATTTTCTCTCTACGTTATGTCACTACCTTTCTATTTCTTAGAATAAACAATCAATCATGGCATAGCATCATTATAAAAAATGTGATTGACTGTCTATGGTCCAAGGAGATTTCCGATTAATGTTGCATTTACATATTTTGTGACATATTCTTAAATCAAATTTGGCATCATAACTCTAATCTTGCTGCTTTATAATGAAAAAAGGTATAATGATAAAAACTGCTTCAGCATTCATTTTTAAATGATCATAGAGTACTATAAAAGCCCTTAAATGCATAAGGGTTCATTAATTACCTACGAATTCCATTTCTTCTGTATACATAGCCAGAACAGTTCTATCATACAATGTATTTATCTTTTCTGATGTATATCTTAGGAATTTCATGTACTCTATTACTGCAACTTAATGCATTTAAAGATTAAATAATATAAAAATCGATTAGACATAATAATAAGATTCTAATAATCATGAGTGAAATACTCCATCGTGAACAAAATTTTGAACAGTTGTACCATCATGCGGTTACATCAAAAATGATTAAATTTAGTCAGAGATACACTTATTAACAAGCACTGCAAAATGTAAAATAAAGTGCCATTCAATAATTTGTCCAGCAACTTGCGCTCCATCGTGGATGAGTTATAAATTACTAACAACCGATCGTACGATCCAGGCCAAGCTCATCTGAAATGCGCTTCCAAACCTTCTGCCTGAACTCCTGGAGCTTGATGGAGGAGCCCTTGACCTCTGTACTGTACAGGATGGGATGCTGTTTGATTGCCTCTATGATCTTCAAAGAGATCTTGTGAGAGTCTGGCGGCATCGTGGGTACCATTTTTCTCCTTCCTTCGAGTTGGACCTTACTCCTGCTCGGATATTTTATTTTACTGTGAAGCAAAGGGATCCATTTTTTCTCTTTTGATTTTGGATATCGACGATTAAAGAATTCTATTAACCCTCTACAACTCATTGCGACTTTCAACAGACATTTCATTTATATATTTTTTTTCTTTGATTTTGTGTACACACAAAATAAACATTAACATGCATCTGAGGGTTAATCCAAAACCCTCGTTCAAATCGCGCGATTATTCCTGTGTGTTTGTACCGAGAGGTTGAGGCAGCTGCGAGGCAAATCGGATCATATGGTACGCCACGACGCGATGTTCGATGGAAATTCGTTATGCCGCCACTTGCGGATAACGATAAAGAGCACCTGGTGCACTAGCTGCCGCCCTAAGGATCGCTCGTTGTTGGACTGCAAGTATCTACAACGAGTTGTCACACCGGCGCTTGTATAAAGGGTTGGTCAATGAAACGCCAATTATGAACCATGACATAGACGTGCGTCGCCATTATCCCCCTGGTTCTTCGCTGCTGTCACGGTCATCACTAATAAACGCCGCGGAGCGTTTGAAATACCGGCAAGAGTTTGCTAATTGTTTTGCATATTGCATATAACTACCTATTTTGCATATTGATAAGTGCGTGTACACGAGGAATCAATAATTTGTTCACTGAACTCTCAAGGGAAGCAAGACGAACTTGAAATATAATCGTGGCCGTGTCAGGTGGCAGGGACCAATTGGTTCAAATTTATAGACTCTATGATCGTGACGCGTACTATCTACGGATGCGTAAAAATGTATGATTATGGTTGTTATAATACATATTGACATATTTAATTGTATTATTCATAATAAAAGTACGAACACAACATTATACAACATAATAGAATTTATTGCCAATCCAAAGAAGATAGGAAAAGAATAAAGTATCATTGAAATTAAAAAAGAGTCCTTTAAAAAGAAACTTTTGCAACAGAGTTATTGTGTATAAAAATTTTGTAACATTAATTGCCTGATCAAGTCTCAATATAGTTTAAATTGTAATTCTGACAAGAACCATCTCGCAGCACTGAAAAGAAACATGGCATAGTCCTGAAAATGTGCTTTATAGCTCGGAAAAGCAAGAATTAATAGTCGGTTCACTATCGGTGTTGCGCAACTACACACTGAACCATTAATTTGTTTCGGACCCCTGTAGGGGGGCAAGCAGAAGCTAGAATACGACCGTGGCGGTGTCAGGCGACTGGGGCCAATCGGCGCAGATTTGTAGACTCTATGATCGACACGCGCGCTATTTATAAACTGTACAGGAATGTATAATTATGGTTATTACAATATACATTGACATATTTAATTGTATTATTCATAGAAACGTGCAAATACAATATTACAGAGCCTAATATAACTTATTGCTTGTCCAAAAAGGTGAGAAAAGAACAAATTACCTTTTTAAATTGAAAAAATGTCCTTTAAGAAGAAACTTTTGCATCAGAATTATCACAGATAATGATTTTCTAACATTTATCGATTAAAGAGATTAAATCAAGTAATTGTGTAAGGACTGATTATTAATTGTTACTTTTCAGAGCTATAATGCATTTTTTCAGAGTTGTAAAATGGTTCTTTTAAGGTTATGACATGGTTCTTGACTGAACTACAAGTTATTTTACATTGGCACAATTGGTTGAGCAATTAATGTTACGAAATCGTTATGTGTAATGATTCTGATGCAAAAGTTTCTTCTTAAAGGACATTTTTTCAATTTAAAAAGGTAATTCGTTCTTTTCTCACCTTCTTGGGCTAGCAATAAGTTATATTAGGCTCTGGAATATTGTATTTGCACGTTTCTATGAATAATACAATTAAATATGTCAATGTATATTGTAACAACCATAATTATACATTCCTGCACAGTTTGTAAATAGCGCGCGTGTCGATCACAGAGTCTATAAATCTGGAGCAATTGGCCCCAGCCGCCTGACACCGCCACGGTCGCATTCCAGCTTCTCCTTGCCCCCCTGCAGGGGTCTCGGAACAAATTATTGATTCGGTGTGTAGATTATAGACTCTATGAATCTGGACGAATTGATTCCTGCCGCCTGACACCGCCACGGTCATATTCCAAATCCTCCTTCCTTCCCCTTAAGGGTCCGAACAAATTATTGATTTTTTGTATATACAACATAACCTGAAAGTGTGCAGAGTGCGATTAAATAAATTTCTCTCAAATTGTATTTTCAAAATAGGGTTAGTAAAAACTAATGTTTCCTATAGATCAACTAAGTGACGAATTTGACACTCGTAATTTACAACATTCGCTTGAAGTTCATGTCAAATTGACAACTCGTGTGGTTGTCACTTACTCGCGTACGGTTTGTACCGGCATCTATCGCACTCCTGTCAATGCGACATGAACCTGAAGTTCATGTTGTAATGACAACTTAGTCTGCTTCTAGCATAAACTACTATTGTATCTTCCAAATTCTTCTCAATTTTGTTTTTTAGTGCTAATAAAATGCTCTTTTACAAAAGTGCATCATCACCCAATCATTGCGGCCGCAGACTATAATCCCTACAAAAATATAGTGAGGCGTCACGTTCCGCTGCAGGAATATAAAATGTACCGAAAAATAATGTCACATTTTCCCTGGATCTTACATTTCTTAAAATAGTTCTTATGGCCAAACGGAAAGTTCTAGATTGTACAAATCAAATACTATTAGGTTTAAAAGTATTAATGTTAGGTTATAAACTAAGGCATTAATATAATTTATCTCATGGATTACCACCATTTTTTTCTTAATATTTTATATTTATTTGTCATTAAATTATAATTATAAGGCTGATAAATCCAGAGCACAAATTACAGACCTGGCTATAACTAATTATAAAAATGTGAATCGCTGCATGGCCCCATAATTGAAATTTTTAATTAGAAAAATAAGTTCATAATGGTTATCATCGTGTAGAGATTCTTGCTTTAACATGCTAAACAAACACATGTCCAATCGCCAGCTAGCATAATTATGCTGTATAAAAGTAATGACAGAATGTGTGAAAAAAGAAAACGATTTGGAGGTACACTTACGATGATCAATTAACTGTGACCGCTTTTGTAAATTAATTTATCGCGCCTAGTTACTTCGTACGGAAAACAAGATTAAATAGCTTTTGCAATCCGTTTCAACGTCATTCGACACCACGTCGATGAAAAATTTAATTCAATTTCTAATTATTTATTACGAAAAATTAGCGTGATTTGGCCTTAACGAAACTGGGCTTTCGATTAAACTCCGGACGAGTAAATCACTGTCTTGCACTATTTTCAAAAACCTTCTGATTCATCTGCAAGCACCCGCGATCGCAGGGTCATCTGTTTTGACGAAGAATATTGGTAAAGCGCAAGATTCACAAATTCTTGGCGGTAGTGAAGTCACAGTAGCAGAAAGTACAATGCATCTCCCGTTAGAGGACCTTTGAAATTTACGTTGCACTCGAGGGAGAACACACGGCTGGTAGCGGTAGGTGGAGAACATCCGGAGGGCTGAGTATAGATCAAAGAAGGGGCAGGATCAAAGAAAGGAGTATTTGCAACAAGTAGTGCCAAGATGCAACAATGCTCAAGTAACTGCTGTATGATGCTCCTTTCCCCACCATCTATTTCGCGTTCAGCGATTTCATCTAATTGACCGCTTATCCCATCTTTTTCTTGAAAATTACATATTCCCTTATCTCACAAATAATCTGGGAGAGCATTACACCCGACAATATTATAACAGCACTCCTTTAACAAAGTATTTTTCTATCGTATCACTATTATCATTGTCACTATAAAAATATATCTTCATTATACTCTTTTCACAGTTATATCGTTATTTGCAGTTTTCATTACCAACAAAGAAGTATCTCTAGAGTAAAAAAAATGTGTTATTCCTAGATTTATTCCCTTATATTGCAATTATTTGGTAAGAGAAAACAGCCCAGACTTTAATAAAAAGAAAACCGCCATTTTTAACGTTCATGGATTAAAGGGTGTAAAGTTGGGGATTAAATTAATTAATAAATAAGATTATGCAAAGAAAGAATCTAAGTATTCTCAGATTTATTTCTTTTCTTTAGGTTATTATTTAATTAAAAAAAAAAAACTATTTTAGGTATAAAAAAGGTAGATGTTTGTGATGTTTATGAGGTGTAAAGGTGTGGAGCCAAATATCAAACGATCAGCACGAGGGCAAACGACTCATAGTCACGTAACTGTCTGTGACAAGGGTCGAGTTCCGACGCTGTGATGATTGGCCGGCTGACATTAGCGCCCGGTTGCTGACTAGGCCGCAAGGGTGCGCGTGGAACGCACTCGTGCGGAGACTCGATGGCGGCCAAGACGTGCTTGTTGTGCGCGCCGCGTTTACCCTGACGAAATACGTGTATAAAGCCTCCGGCCTGGACGTGAGAGCCGACGAGAGCCTCTCCTAGGTGATCCAGCGCCGGCGGCCGTGCACCGCTACCAGTAGCAGCCCAGAGATGAGTCGCCGTTGCTGACACGCACGGAAAAAATGGGCCGAATCGACGCAGCCTCGACCCGCCACCACTGAATCGTACCTATTCTCGCCACTGCACGGGTGAGTCCCTTCCGTTTACCGTACCTTCAAGGCCCTTTACAAGGATCATGGAAAAATATTGTCCACAAAACAACTTCGGTAAATTAAGTGTTAGAGTATTCCATTTAAAACGGCTTCTGTTTATTCCCCTTCCCCCTGCATTGTGTGTATGCGTATGCGTGCGTGTGTGTCGTTATTTCTAACTCCGTCTCCTTCTTGCGCGAGCTTTCTACCGGATTTTTGTATCCTGAAACGGCTACGCTCCGATTTTTCATCGTGGCGTCGTTATTAGTTCTCCCAGCTTTCCGTTTATTTTCTTGTATATGGTTTTCATGGATTGCACGTACAGAGACGACAGATTCTTCGCGGTGTCAACAAGTTTCTACGTACCTGTTAATGCCGAGGTACACGGGGAGAAATTGTTACGTACCGTGTCTCGAAGTAAGAATGTCGTTGGGCCTCTCGAGGTCAGAAGAGTCGTGTTTCGGTTCATACGCGTTGCTTTAGATTCTTTTACGACCGTCTTAACATCGCACATATATGATCTGATTTTCCATTGCGCTCGTCGTGATCATTGTTTGGATGTGTTTTCTATTGGCTTGATATTGCACGTGTGTGCATCATTTTAATTCATATGCCTCATTTTTAACACTTTTAAACACCTCGACATTGCACGTGTACATATGTGCGTATATATCAGTTCATACACGTTGTTTACCATGGATTTTTAACGAATTGTCATTGCGCGTGCGTTTTTATTTCATTTTATCCGGTGTTAGACTGATGCGTAGTGAGACGTATAGTAAAATAATGGAAATAATTAAGAGTTTTTCCAATACGTAAACGTTCGGTACAATAATAAAACATTTGTGAAAATATCAATTTTTGCAGTTTTCCCGCGAAATGACAGTTCAAGTGCTCCGTCGATTCTAGCATTAACGCTAAGAGTGCAAGCTACTACACGCATATACACACACAAAAGTTTATAAAAAGATCAAATAATTAAATCATGATTCATAAATCAAAATAAAATGGTGGATATTCTCCGAAAAAATACCATCGCATATTTGAAAGATTTTTCAAAGGAGTTAGAAACTTATATGTAATGGCTTCTGCAGTTACAGTTTTAGAGGTGCGGGCTGATAGATCATTCGTCATATCGATGCAGTTGCGCTAGTATTAGACCATAACTCAATAATATATTCCGACCTCTTTATGAGACAATTATTTCGCGATTTATTTCTGCTGGTTTATTAATATACTGTCAGAAGGAAAGTTAGACCATTACTGGCTGGATAAGCGCGAATTGTTCTTGGGGCAGGGGGCAAGCACACAACATATAGGATAGAAGAGTATCAAAAAGTGCGGAAGAAAAAAAGAACAAGAGAAAGATGGAGAAAGCAGTGTGCAGTCTTCATGGCTTTGATATCAAAACGAGCGGACAGGGAATCGTGAGCACGTGGTATCAAACGCCGCGATCGCGCCCATGCTGCAAACCTTCCCTTTTGGACTTTCTCTCTCTCTCTCTCTCTCTCTCTCTCTCTCTCTCTCTCTCTCTCTCTTCCACAAGGTCTCCCTCCCCTCCTTCCTTTCTTCCCTAACTCTGCCTGTGTGTATGAAATGTAATCAATTTATGATTTAACACATCATTTCTTCAAGATCATTTCTTTGAATAATATATTTTTTTGCAATCTAGCAATATGTTTCACTACGTCAGCGAATAGATTAAACCCCAATCATAAAAAATGCGGATGCACGCTCGTATTTCTTTTTCCATTTTTGTCTTTCTATGTACCGCTTTTACTTTCGATTCTAGACCATTCCATGGGGATTTTCTGAGCCTTGTACTTCAATATTATAATCTTATCTCATCCTTTTTCTACTCTAGGTTGTATGGGTTTTTGCATCTGATTCGTTACTTGTTCATAGCTAAAGATCGATCGGCTTTTTCGATCCTGTTTTCTTATTTGAGGAGACGCCTTATTGGCTACCGGATTACTGTTCGCAGATTGTGCACACTGTATTTAATGCAAATGCTAGGTTATATAGTTAGGATGGTTACGTTCATTAAGTCGAGTCAAAAGCAAATTTTGTTTTAGTATATGAATTTGTTACAATAGTTCCCAAAACGGGATTGAAAACTTAACAAGGATATATAAAAAAGATCGTACCTAACGAAAGAAACTATATAATTAATTAACTTGTAATAAACTTTATCACAGTTACAATATTGGCATTTTCGAAAATATGACATTACTCTTAGCTTTCCCTTATTCATTCGATTCTGCACTGTTACATGCCGAAGAAAAGAGAAGAATTTGAGTCGCTTGGCGAGATATATCATATATGAAAAAATAGGTAATATCTGCTCCCGATATTATACTTTGTGACGACGTTAAGCACAACGCGTCGACGATAATAAAGATGGCGAAAGGAACTAGAGAAAACCGTTGGTAGTAAGCCATCGCAAGGACGTGGCACACCGACAAAGAGATTAAAACAAAGATCGGCGACTAAAAACGTGAAGTGCCGCCTTTGACCCTCATTGTCTTCTCTTTCCTGTCCCTCTGCCTCGCTTTGTCTCTTTCGCTTTCTTTCCGTTGCTCTGTGTGTACACACATCTCTACTCTCCGTTGCCTAAACACCTCCTCCCTGACCCTTGAGCTGCGGCTCCGATCGTCGGAGGTAGGTCTTTTTCCCATACACCAGCGTTTCCTAAAGTACAAAATCGTAATGTAATCTCAAATGAATAATATGAACTATTTATTTTGAACGTGGCGTAAGGACAATTATATTCAAATTGAGATATTGAAGGTTTTGCGTTGGATTAAATTTCAAATATATGGGTAATAGATAACAGAGTAGAATAATGTTTTTGGATTTTTAAGGATGTTATATTTGTCATCCCGATTAGCATAATTAGCATTATTTATGAAATGATGTATTTTTGATGGCTATGAGTGGACTTACACCACTTTCAAAATCAATGAAATGACGTTTTCAGTTCCTAAGAAAGCACAAATCCATAGGAAAAGTAAATTTCCCTTGAAATAAAAATAAATGTATACACTTTTATATTATAATATAAAAAAATATTCAACTTTTATTCTGTGTTAAATAATTTCTACATTAAAATGAATAATTTTTTATTAATTATTATTCAGTCTTCTCCAGTTTGTGTATGCGGGCGGATTTAAAATAACTATGGTGTACAGGCGGTATATGATGTAATGAATCTATTAAGTTCTAGTATTTCAGGTTTGAGTGATCTTGTTTTTTGTATAGTGGTGCCAACTTAATATTGTTAAAGTTTTTCGTTCTTCCCCGTTGCGGTAGTAAATTCAATGTTTTGAATGATGCATCGTCGTCCTTTGTTATTTTGTAGAATAGCTTATATGGATTGCTTCTCAAAAATCTCATTCAACATATTTTAAACCAATTTACCATTTCTCCGTATGTATTTTTTAGTCTTTTAAAAGTAGAAAGTGAAATTTCAAATTAAATTGTTTACAACAAATTGATTGTATATTGATAATACACTGCTATTTTTATAATTAAACATAAAGCTTGAAACTCTCACAATGGGGCTTACGCCACTTTCAAAATAATCTTTTTCATCGCTTCATTAACACGTCAAGCGCTGCGCCGATTTTACGTTCCTTTCCGTTCAGGCCTCGGTTAGCCATCATGCAGGCTACTGCGGGCCGCTTACCGATGGCCGAGTCAGAGTATAAACAGATGGGTTAGGTAACTTTTTTTAATCACAATAAATACTGTTTCGAATTCGTATCTGAATTTCCTTACAACCTTAATGTTGCGATACATATTCACAAATGTTAAGTTTAAAGGCGGTGAAAAATTTAAGGCGAAAAGTTACAACCTCTTGTAATGAATATACAAGTAAATCTCATCTTTGTTTACCTTATTTTAATAAATTGCTACAACTTCTAAAAAACAACACAAACACCGAGAAAAAATCTCGGAAAGTGTCGTCAGTGCAGAGATATTATGCATTGTGCTATGAAAAAATTGCGACACTATCTGGTAGAGAAATTGTCAGAAACGTGACTAAGGAAAGTTGCCACATTTTGTGAAACTTGCGAAGGACAATCGTTTTTATGTTTATCGTGTTTTGATAAAATTCATCAAAATTGTTTTAAATGAAATATTTAAATACATTAATGATACCAATCCTGTAATAAATGAAAATTAAGTAAATGTTAAATAAATTTTATGTACTTACTTAACCAGTCAACTGAGTTTGACGAGTGTACTCGTCATGGAGAAGTGGCAGGATTTTGTGTCATGACAAGTATACTCGTCATGCTTAAACAGTAGTAACCATTGGCTATTTATATTGTAATTCTTGTGAAAAATAAAACATTTTCTTAAATTTTAAGATGTTTAGAATATTTTGCGGCCAAGCCTGGATAAAATAAACAAATAAAAAATATGAAAAATTTGAGATGAAGTTATGTGTCCTCGTATGCACCGGCTGAAACAGCCTTACAGTTCGCATAACAAATTTATTTGTGTGCGATGGTAACGTTTTTTAGATATTATAATTTTTTATTTTTTATATTAAAAATATATATTACTTATATATTTTTAAGATATTTATTTAGATAAAGACTCAAAAAGTACTATAAAAAATATTTCTTCTTTTGTTAGATATTATTTGTTTGAATGCATTTATATTATATAAAAAAAATAATAGATTATTATCGCAAATCAACTTTTTGCTGAAATATATTGAGGACTCTATTGTGTTGTATCCAATCCAACGAAAAAAATCGACACAAATTCGGCCATTTAGACCTAATGTCGGGGATCACGTTCTTAATTGTATACCCGGAACTTCGAAAACAAACAACCCTACGCGAAAGTGTTCACTGTGTTATAAACGTAAGATCAGGAAGGAATCGTGTTACTGGTGTCCTATTTGCAAGGTTCCATTGTGTGTAGTACCCTGTGTTTCGGTGAATACCACTCCACAACAAGAATAAAGGTGTTTAACTTTATATGTATTATTCTTGAATTTTTCGTTAATGATGTAATATATGTTGAATAAATAAATAAATATTAGTAGTAAAATTGGCAATTTTATAAAATAAACCTATCTCTTTGATGCAATATTTTAACACCGACACTTCCTCTGTGCTTGACGACTATACTCGTCATCGATTGATTTTCGTGACACACAGAGGTGTGCACTTTCAAAATGGAGCGTCGTAGTTAACTGGTTAAGATAATGTAAGTTGTTCAGTTTTACATCGTATTAGGTACTGTCAGTCACAGTCATTAGTATTGTCAGGCGACGCTTAACGTGTTAAGCAGCGAATTTACGTGTTACAAATTTCTAATGAGTTTAAATATATTAGTAACAATTTGCTTCAGAATGAAAAAATCATGTAAAAATGTAAATATTAAGGTAGTTAACTCGATTTTTTTGGAAAATAGACTTACTTCACTTTCAAAATAAACGGGTCATATATGTATTTATACTTTTGCTCCGGCATTTTATTCTATTTGAATTTTATTATATTTTCACATAAAAATCAGTTGTACTAAGGAACGGATACGTGTGAATTAAATTTAAAAGTCGAATGTGAATTTAAGAAATCAGGACATTTTGTGCCGAGAAACTTAAATAGGGTTGAACATCTCCGACTTTTTATCGGTATGCCGCGTGTGCGTGCGCATATTATGCATGTATTAAATGCCCTACATTAAAAATTATATTTTCATACTTATGCCATTTTTGATTAATATTAAGTAAACTGAACAGAAATTAGAATCTTAGTCATATTGAGTAATAAAAATTATAATACTACTTCTGTATGCTCAATAACATGAATAAAAATATAATAATTTAAGCAAAACGATTGTCATATGAGAAATTGGAAACTGCGATCAAACATTTCAGAGAATTGTTCAATTGCATGTGTATAAAACGACATTTCTATCATTGTAATTCCACAAGCATATATCCTTCTAAAATAAAAATTACACGTTGTAAGGTTGCTTATATTTATGATTATCCGTCAAAGATAATAGTATTTTGATTGGGACGATTGCTGTAAACTAAAAACTGTTTCAGGTATAGCGTGAGTTTTATTTGATTCGGAGGTACGAGATAAATACATTTGTGCTTTACGTGAACTAAGGGACGAATTATTTGACAATCGTATTATTGCAAAAAAAAACTTCAGGTTTATATTGCATTGATAGTAAGACGAGTTTGTAGTTGTCGCTACGACCGTAAGCGAGTAAATGACAACCGCACGGTCCTCCTGTTGATGTGACATAATTTTAAAGCGAATGTTGTAAATCAAGATTGTTAGGTTTGCCACTTAGTTCACCTGTAGGATACATTAGTTTTTGCTAACCCTGCTTTGTAAAGGATAGTTTGCGAGAAACATATTTGCACTCTGCACACCTTCAGGTTACATTGTGTAATGACAGGATAACTGACCAATTCCAAGTTGCTACATCCACATGAGTAATTTTACTTAAAACTGTAAGGTAATAGCGTATTTTCCGCACTCGAGCGGCAAAGTAAAACGTATAGTCGGGCCTGAAGATATTGGGCACATTTAGCACGACAAGTAGCGGTGAAAAATTGAATTTTCAAAATCGATGTTGCAGGATAGCGTGATTTACATACTAATACAGTAAAGTAAAACGTAAAGATATTGGGCACTTTTGACACAAAAAACATCACTCGAAAAATGAACATCGAAGCAGCTTTGAATCTCCAATCTACGTTGATAATATTTGCCCACCGCATACAGTGAGTAACTTTAATATTCAGACACTATGAGATTTTTACTTTGTTACATCGTAACTTTGTTCCTAACAGAACAAATAAAATACATAATCAAGTATGTATTATATTAACGTATATGTCTAGTAAACAATAGTATTAGTTTTATTTACATAACTAATAGTTATTAAACAATCTAAAGAGCTGAAAAATAATCTAAGCTAAATAAATAAAGATTCTCGCGTAACCTAATATTCTGACACTTTTAGAAACTATTTATTTTTAGATCAATTTTTGTCATATGTGTTTTAATATCTTGTCGGGTAGTCATTCTTCTGTATTGCTTCTTTTAAACGTTGTGGTATATTGCGATTTTTTTTAAATATTCAGTACTTATATTATCCCATTCTTCTTTTAACCGATGTTTCAACATTTTTTTAAATGATATTGTTGTTTTTCTGATAAACGTGTCTAGTTTATAGTACAAATTTTCAATACGGTTGAAGTTTGGTGATTGAGATGGTGGTTATAAAACTTTTAGATAATTGTACAGTAAATATACCTGTACGATGCGTGGCTTATATTTCAAGTCGTTGTCCTGGTAAAACTTAAACGCCTTTAAAATTCCCATTTGCATAGCATTTTTGTGTAAATTACTTTTTAATACATCCCCAGACGACTACACTGCCACCTCCATGTTTTACACTCGACCTTAGATTTTTAAATTTCAATTCTTCATTCTTCTCACGGATCACCATTCTTCGTCCATCTGATTCAAAAATGTTAAATGTACTTTTGTCGGTAAAAATGAGGGTGTTCCACCATGCGTCTTCCTTCAAAATAAATTTTATAGTAAAATTTAATCTCTTCTACCGAATCTGTTTATTCACATATGGTTTGTTCCTAGCCATACTTTCATTATAGCCACTATCTTTAAGGCTTTGTGGATAGTTTGGGGATGTACCTTCCATCCAGTCTCGTTTAAGAACTCAGCTATTAATTTTGGAGCACTGAATGAAGGATCCTTTTTCATTTTTTTTATTTGTTTTCTTTCATCACATGCATCCAAGTTCTTCGGTTTGCCCTTTTGGGGTATTGCGTCTATACGGTCCTCGTATTTAAATGGTGAGATGTTACCCACTATACTCCTACTCATGTTGAGCATGATGGCAATTTGTTTACATGATTTGCCTATTGCGTTGTGAAAATTTACAAGTTGTATATTAAAAGTGGTATCACATTTGTCAGGTATTATACATTTGTACTTAACGATTATCGAAGAGTAACTGATGAAATAAGGCTTGTTAGTCTCATCTAAACAGTCGATTGGGTTTGCAAACAAACATTACGTTGTAACTCCTAGTAAATCTGCGTAAACACTCAAGAAAAGTTTTACACTACCAAGTGTTCGAATATTAAAGTAATTTCAAGTTATCCTGATCGTTACTTTGTCTATGGCACGTTTTCAAAGTCGTCAGCTAACATTGTGTATTAACAATGGAGAAAATTGAATATCGCACAATGATAAAATTGCTTTACTTGAAAGGGAAAAAGACTCGGGAAATAAAACATGAAGTAGACTGTGTATATGGTGAAGCCTCCCCTTTATTTACAACTGTAAAATTTTGGGTGGCCGAGTACAACGGACTCATTAATTTGTTCCGCGACCCCTCAAGGGGGGCAAGGAGAAGCTAGAATACGATCGTGGCGGTGTCTGCCGGCTGGGCCAATCGGCCCAGATTTATACACTCTGTGATCGACATGCGCGCTATTTACAAACTGCGCAGGAATATATGATTATGGTTTACAATACACATTGACATATTTAATTGTATTATTCATAGAAACGTGTAAATACTATATTATAGAGCCTAATACAACTTATTGATAGTCTAAGAAGGTGGGAAAAGAACGAAATATCTTTTAAAGTTGGAAAAATGCCCTTCAAGAAGAAACTTTTGCAGCAGAATTATTACAGATAATGATTTCTCGGGGGAAAAAAATATAAGTCAAATGCTGACGTAGGAAATGTTGTAAACCAGTATTTTTCAAGTTTAGACAATCCATTTTTTTCTGACCGTTTAGAAGGATGGGAGAAACGTTGGATCAAGTGTACATCAAGTACATCGAGAAATAAATTTTGTTTTGCCCTGAACTGTGTTTTTCTTAAAAAGGCCGGAAACTTTTCAAATAGCCCTCGTAATACTTGATTATGTTTTTTGTTTATTTTGTTAGGAACGAAGTTATGATGTAACTAAGTAAAAATCTCATCGTGTTCGAATATTAAAGTTACTCACTATATATGTGTCAAAAGCACGCAAAGGATTATATAAGAAAAGCATAAAATAATATACACATGTTGCACGTAATGTTCCACAAATGATCATAAATATTCATTGGGATATATGTGTCTTAACAGGGTCGCGATGACAAACCTGTAGAGAGCAGGTTTACACAATAAACTAAATAAACATTAGTTTAATATCCCATTTCTAAGGGCCTTACAAATATGGTTGTTACTAAATGATACCATCAAATTTTTTTGATACCTTCCTAGAAGCCAGTCAAGCGTACGATGTAGCATGAAGTAGTACACGGCGCGGCGCCTTCCAGAAGAAGACGGTTTGACGATTCTTAACGCAATGACTTTTAGTTTATTTTATTTTCATTTAAAATTTTATTTAACATACTAAGTAGATTTTTCCGATTAAAATAAGATAAAATAAGATATATTTACCATCATATTTACTTATCTTTTATTCTAGAACTGACTTTATTTTTTTATTGCTTGTATTAGAAAGATAGATAATTAATCATACTTAAAATAATAATAGGAAGGTATTTATAATATATTATAACTATTCTCTAAATTTCGCTGAAATGCAATATTTCATTTTTATTTCGTAGATCTCTATTTTGATGCCTTTGCTACAAGCATCAGATTTTTTTGCCAAACGTAGGTTTGCCTATACAAGAATTGGCAATGTACACAAGGAATTTGTGCTACGGCTCCTGAAGGGCGGCAAGGAGAATTTAGAATATTACCAGGGCGGTGCCAGGTGACAGGGACCAATTGGTCAAGATTCATAGACTCTATGATCGACACGCCTGTTATTTACAAACTGCGCAGAAATATATAATTATGGTTATTGCAATACAATTAATTGTATTATTCATAGAAATGTGCAAAAATAATATTATAGAACCTAATATACCTTACTTCTAATTCATGTAGATAGCAAAAGAACAAATTATCTTTTAAAATTGACGAACTGTCCTTAAAGAAGAAACTTTTGCAATCAGAGTAATTACGTATAACGATTTTGTAACATTAATTAATTGAAAGAATTAAGTCAAGTAATGCACTTTTTCAGAGCTATATAATGGTTCTTTTCAAAACTATGTTACAATTCTTGACAGAACAATTTATTTTACATTAGAACAATTGAAGAAGCAATTAATGTTACGAAATCATGCATAACAACTGTGATGCAAGTTTCTTCTCAAAGGCCATTTTTCCAATTTTAAAAGATAATTTAGTCCTTTCCTGTCTTCTTGCACTAGCAACAACTTTATGAATAATAAAATTAAATATGTCAATGTGTATTGTAACAATCATAATTATACATTTCTGTGCTGTTTGTAAGTAGCGCGCCTGTTGATCATAGAGTCTATAAATCTGGACCAATAAGTTCCTTCTGCCTGACACTGCCACGGTCATACTGAAAGTTCTCTTTGTCTTTTTTGAGAGGTCATAGAATAAATTATTGATTCCTTGTGTAAGCTCATGTTTGTACGTCATCCGTTGAATAATGCCTCCTTCTTCATGAACGTAACTCAAATGGTGTCTATTTCCTCATAGGTATCACTCAAATAGTGTCTGCTTCCACGTTAATGTTACACCGTGCTTTATGCATTTAGCAGAAATTATTGTGGCATAACTTACATTTCGATAATATATAGCCATATTTAATGCATTTTTCTAGCAACCTTTATTTGCAATTCGATGAAAATGTTAATAAAATCAATTACGTAATATATATTCAATTTGTAAATGTAATCGTAATTATATTCTGCTTGTTCTCATTTTGATTAGCAAAATCTCACCACATGTTAAAAAAAAATTCAGATAAAAAAATTGAAATTGAAATTTAAAGAATTAAGGACAGTACATTTTTATATAATTTGTAAATGTCTCCTTTGCGTTGCCTTGGTTTTGGTGAACTTTTTTGTCCGTAGTTTCTTTTGTTTACTGTTCTCTTTATTTGGCACAATACAAAGATAAGCTGCTCACCTGGGAAACTGTGTCTCCTGCTTTAAATTGTCCCTAATCGTATCCATGTTGAGCGACAATTATGGAACGATTACTTTATATGTATAAAAGTGTAATATGATTGCCAGCTTGCAGGTAAAGTTCAAATTTCTTACGGTTGTTTGACTGGCGTCACTCCTGAAGTCCAACTATGTCAAATCTTAATACTACACTAAATTTACATGTATAATAAGAAATACTTACAAAATTGTAATTTATACAGTGTAAAATATACACTTACATTTTCTTACTGTATTTTATTGAAACATTTTAAATATAAATAAGGTCTGTCTTTAGATAGGATACAAAACATTGCAACTATCCGATTATACATTCCACTATTTTCCGATCAAATATTCTAACGTTAGTATTATAACATTTTCAAGCCTTGTACACTACACCTTGTTTTATTCCTAATTGAAGAATTAGCTAATTGTTTTGCAAAATGTCATGACTGGTATTCTCTTTGCTGTTATTTCTTAAATGATGAACAGAGTATTTATGACAGAATATTTAACGCGTTGATTATACCACCATTTGTTTATACTTTGTTTGGCAAAGCATGTTCCAACTAACCATCATCGATCGATTGAAAAGCATATCAAAATTGGTTCCGTCTCAAACGTTTGTTAGAAATTTGTATATATAAGTTATAAGAAAACACAAAATTTCTTGTAAAATCTTTTCGAACCCGATGTGTATTGCAATATAATACATGTAACATATACATAGTATCCCACAAAGGAGTTTACACTGTTTGAATTTTAACCCTTTTGTTGCGGCAGTCCACTCCGCCAGAGTGACGCCACTGGACGGGGCACCGTGCTGCAGTGTGCACAATGCATGTTGGTAGGCATACAGGTCGTCGCATGGCTGTTACCTACAGTCGACACCCGTGCACGCAGTTCGTCGTATGGCTGCTGACTGTACCCGTCAACCGTACATACAGGTCGTCGCATGGCTGCCGACTATAGTTAGCAGCTGTAACAAAAGGGTTAATTATTCGAACGTAATAGCAAACATGACTTTTTTAAGTCAAAAGATCTTCAAAACATTACTGAAGTTCTAATGTTAAAGATGTCCAAAATGTCTTCTATTGGTAGGATTTCCACTTTATTTACGTTAAATTACGGTGGACGTCCGATTTGCTAACACCTCATTCACGCCAAGCTTGCCGTATGGACTTCTTAGGAGATCTTATGAAAGTTTGTACCACTGCTTCAACGCCTCTTTTGTCCAATACTGATTTCTTCCTGCTACGCCGTCCCTTCTTTAGATCACACACAGTTCCTTTTCTTTAAAATAATATAATAAAAAATTATTTATAATATAAAAGTAATTAATTATAAATAATACGTAATTGCGTAATAAACGTAATAGTCACACGTATCAGTGCACAAAATCAAATTTTGTCCGCCATCGTTTCTGCTCTTCTTCCATATCCTTGCATTTCCAAAAACATTTAAAAATCCATTTGCATTGCTCAAAGGATAGGTTCCTGGTGACAAGCACTAATTACGACAAATCCAGATTGAGTTATCTGGAATACTTTTTTTTTTAAATTTATATCGTCTGAGATACAAACAAATAGAATATAAATCAATACTGGCATAGCGTTCCCGTTTAGTACTATATTTTGATTATTTTGATGCACAGATTATTTGTTTTAAGGTACGAAGTAACAATTTCACTACGCGTATCTTTTTAAATAAATCACGTCTAAATTGCACTTATACGAAAATAGCGAGTGTTGCGTTCACGGTTTTTGAAAAGTTCTATAGAGAATCCACGAGGGAACTTGGAAAACACTATTGTATGCTCTAGACCGACTTTAGGTATATTCGGAGACACGTTTTTGGAGAATTTTATGCCTATAACGCGGAATATTAAACAGATTGATACTTCAGGTAGTCAATTTGTTAAAGACCTATATATAACTTCCATGTTTCAATTTAGTTCTTAGCAAATATAATACAATATTGAATGCAGGGTATAGCTGATCAAATGTATGTATTGCAATACTTTAATACATTTTAAATAATATTTCATGCCGACATGATCAAATGAAGTTTATATGTGATGAAGTCATAACTTCCGTGTCGTACGGTACATATAAAGTGACCTAAAAAGAATGCAGTTTTTTTATTTATACAGTATCATTTTGTTTTTGGTTTGGTTACACCGTTCTTATAATTTCTGCCATCTGCTTTAATTGTGCTTAGTTGTAATGGATCACTTTATTGAGTATTTTGTATGTTTTTTTTTGTGGAAAATTTTTTTCCCCATGGCGATCAGCAATGATTATTTAGATCATCTGATTTAATTCCGTGTGGCTTTTTTCATTGAGGTTCTAATAAGTCGTAAATGTATGAAAACAAACTGCGGGTTGTTCTGGAACTCCAGGAAGACATTCGATGAACTATCAGCAAACTTGAGATGCAAGTCTGCAAAAACATCATTAAGAATTTTATCAGGAGAGGAATTACGTGCCAGCGGAATCGAGGTGGTTAGACGCTTGTTATCGTAATTAACACTTGAATATCAAAACTTAGTGAAGCAAGATATAATATTTAATGCATTAAAAAAAAAACGATGAAATATAAATAAAATTCAAATGCCAATATGATAATGTAACCTATATCTGACTTTCTGGCTACTTTTCATTGATTTATGGCTCGATTCATCTATGTATATAATAATAATATAATTATGAATATTTTTGGCGATTTAAATTTTACGAAGTATTGAACAATTTACTTGTCCCCTCCCATAATAAAAAATGTTACCTATAGCCTTGTATATAATAATATGGTATATAACATACCGCAGTTGCAGCATTGTGTAGTATGTATTTCTTCTGGTGTCAATTAATATTTTACAACAAATGTCGGTCAGTATCATAACCATATTAAAATATGATTAGATATTTATTCGTCCTCAACAATTTCGTTAACAAACGGCGCCATTAAGCGTGAATTAACATATAATTTTCCGCGAAAAGTTATAGGAAGAACACTCGAATTGATTTGCACGATGTTTTAGAATGGGCCAGGGGTCGGCAATGAGTCAAAGTGTGGCAGGAGGCAGATTAGTCTTAATTTCCGAATCATTCTACTTGTATGTGTCTTTCTCAATTTTGAAAATATATGGATACTTGCACACATTAACTTATGTATAGCATGCTTTGGTCAATGTACAATGTGATGTGCAGATAAATCTATTTTGAATTAATTATTAAATATGTTTACCTGTATATAATACAGTGGTAATTCATTTGTTCAAAATCAACTTATTTCAGTGTCACGTTATACAATGTGCAAGACGTGTTACTTATACATTTTATATCTAAAAACGATCGTTACAAAAATTCAATCCCATTCAATTTCTAAATGATGAAACAACGCCATAAAATATTATACGTTCAAAACATGGGTATAGAATGCGAGGGGCGTGCATGCATAAGATAGCATACGTAATGAGATTAAATACAGGTACCTCCGTCCACCCATTTACCACCATTTTTTACTACTGCATCTCTCTCTCTCTCACACACACACACACACTCACACATTCACTAAGTTGCTGTGATTCTTCTGCCATTCATACACTGTAACTTGCCTCGATTACGCATCAAGCGTGATCTGTATAAAGATATCGTTAATTATTATACATGTCCGTCATTGTCGTTATGAATATTATTGTTATTATTTGCTGTTATTAGACACGTCTGTATTTTCGAAAACAAGTTACGTCAGATTGAAATTAAATAGAAAGCTTCCGGGGTAATCTTGCATTTCAGGGAGAAATTCAGCGGCTGTTCCGGACAACCCTTTTAATCTACGTCGAGCCTATCGAGCGCCAGGTAAATCAGAAGCGAAGGTCCGTCAAGTGGAAAACTGGAATTAAAATGAAGAATTGCGAAAAAAAGTAATCAGCTCTATGCAGTATCGTGTGTATAATGTCGTATATATTTACTAGATTCGGTAATATATATATATGACATTGTATAATACTATGCATATGTGGGATGATATTTGTACGCGTATACCTCTTATTCATTTTTTATCCATTCGTACACTTACTTATTTGAATCACTTATCTACCTCTCGCTTACTGTTATTTACTCATGTACTGTCCTTCACACTTTTATTCGCTGATCTACACACTCGCCCTTTCATTATTCTTTTTTTTGCTCGGGGTCTCTGCATCTCTCTCCCACCTTTGTTCTCCCTTGAATGTCTACGGCCAATGCGTGGCCTTAGTCTTGGCGCGCGCGATCCAAGGGCAGGATCTCATCTCTACTGCCTCTCGGTAAAGTCTTTTGCCTCAGCTCCGCCGGTTTCTGTCCCCGATACCTCATCCTAAATAACTTCTGCGAATACAGCGGAACTAGATGATGAAGTCTGACCCAAAGCCAATTTGGGATACCTGCCTTACAACTTAAACCCGGTGTGGTGAAAGTGTAGTGTAGTTGGTGCTTCATTTTTGGATCTTTGACTGCATCTGCGAATCATGAAACAAGTGCCTGCAGGTCAGCTCGACCCTCTATTTGCATACGCTTCTCGGTAACGTAAGTTCGGAGAATTCTAGAGACGTGGTTTCATGAGTAGAGTGATACTGAATTACATACTAGATTTCTACTACAGTGGTACTCGATTGACACTTTATGTAGGATTCCTGACGACTGTGCGAAATACACTTTTGTATCCCGCTAGCGAAGATTTGCTACGTGATGTGTTTCTAATGTGTAATAATAAATATTTTAATATCGCATATCTGTTTGTAATACATACATTTATACACAATCAAGATACATTTAGCATGCAAGTACACACACGCGCAAGTTTTTATTTTCTTTGACAGGAATACAGTGTACCATTTTACGTTGTAAGCACTTTCAAGCACCGTGCTTTGCAGCGAACTTTACTGACGTTTGAGCAACGCGATACGGTTCTTATGGGTCTGAACATTTTCTGTGATCGGTGGTCGACCGTTGGCTGTCCTTCAGAATGTTTGAAAGATTTACAGTTCACACGGCATAATGTTACTACATAGTTATCTGGCGCTAAGGGTGACACGCCTTTAATCGTTCCACTCCGCTCTTTCACCACCATGTATCTCTTGTCGAATAACTCAATTCATTTATTTCCACTGGCCAATCACAAATTTTTCAAATTTCGGAAATAAAAAATTCGGCTTCGTAAATTTTTCCAATTTTGTGTCCTGAATTTTATTATGTGAAATACATAGCAAGTTTTACTTCTTAGATCGAAATCTTCTTTCCCCTTTATTCTTCTAATCTCTTACAAAGCTACTCTCCAAATTTTTGATATTCTCATTGACAAAACTTGCTTTAAAGATTCATGGAATTTTGTGATATGTTATATATAGTAATGTCCTTTTACTGATTAGATCTTTTATGATTTTATCTTAGGTTCGTCGATTACATGGTGGTGTCGCGTTCTGGCAACATTGGTTTGATTAATAAATAGAGAGATGTACGTTTGAAAACAGTTAGGAACATGCGAAAGGAATGAATAGCAATCTGTAGTTATGACAAAAATTATTAGGATTGTTCTGCAGCTTTTGTTGTAGCACGGAAAGAAATATTATATCACTGTGAAAGAATGTAATGTAGGATCATGTTTGGAAAATTGTTTTGAAATTTTTTGTACAAAAAATAGATATACAGAAATATTATTAAAAATATATTCTACATATTAATCAATTTTATAGATGTTATTTATTCAGTTAAGAAATCCATTATACCCATGCTTGACTTTTTCCAGCTCGAAATAGACCGTAAATTTTACTGTCTCAGAAAGTAAAACTTTTATATAAATGTAAAAATCTCTGGTGTGTAACAATAACAGGAAACAGAAACTTTATGGCAACATATTTTTTGTATGGTTCAATTTCAATAGTTTTTTAGATATCAGCATTTATATAATAAGAAAATCAACAACATGGACGTGGGTAGTTACGTGTTATACTTTTGATGAATTGAAATAAATCAGTGGCATACCATTAAGAAAACACGTAGATTATTATGTTGACTTATTGGTATTTATTGTTTGCTATATTTTTCTAAGGTATATATATACATTTAATGTGCTTATGCACATATATCGGAATAGTGGCCATAAGAAGGAGTATATAACAAACTCATTTAATCGATCATATTCTAAAATTATTTGGAAATTTCGCTAAATAGACTATCGTGAATTTTATTTTAGGAACAAAAAAATTATAAAGTCGTATAGTACGATACAATTTTTAATATGTGGCTACTGACATTTAATCTATATAATATGAGATGTTCATATATACATAACATTGTCATTGATATGACACGTGCGCGCATAAGCACCAAGTGTGTTCAATGGTTAATTTGCCCGGGGTTAGAGAAAATTGGCATTGTGATCGTTTAAATTGGAAGAAAGCGCAGAATTTTAAACGCTTTTCTGGCAAAGGGTATTTTCCTGGAGGAATGGGGATCAACGGTCAATGAATCTCGGTAAGGCAGACAGAAACAGCTGGGACGAAAGGGTTATCTGTACTGATGCCGTGTGTATGCTTTTTCCGTTCGAGAAGCTCAGCAACATCTCCGCCCACGGTGCTTCTGTTATGTTTGTATGTTATATTGTTTATAAGTGTGGCGTATATTCAGATAGCTATAGTTTTTTAATTGCTTGAGTTTGGGCATTGATATACTAACATTTCAAGGCTGATAGGTATCGGTTTATACTACCTTGTTTGTCCATTAAAAGGACCGCCAAATAAAGGCACGTCTGATCGTATAATTGAAATTTTTTTAAATCCACGATTTGTATTTGAAGATAATACATAATTTTGAATACTTTACTTAAATAATAAAAGGTATTTTTTATTTTAATTATTACAGATTACAAAAATAGAAATAGTTTGAAATTATAATTTGACTAAATAAAATAAATAACGTAGAATTTCTGATTGTTTCTATTTATGCAATATGTAAGAATTGAAATAAAAAAATACTTTTCCTTATTCAAGTAAATTTCATTGTAAGATTGACATGTTTCTGTTGCGAAATCCGTGAACTTTTGTTTGGGGACAGACCGAAAAGCTTCTTAACGGAAAAACCAGATAGGTTTTGCACTACTGATAGTAGTACATGTGTGTGTGCGTACGCAATAGATTCTAAATATTCGATTTTGAGATTAGACGAAATTAAATGTATTCTAAAGTTTTGTGTAGAAAACTGGCTTGTCTAAAACTTTACAATTTGAAGAAAAATTTGAATAGTAAAATTCGAACGTAGGAAATGTTTAAATCGGAAAATGTCCTATTCTTTTTGGATAATCTAAACATTGTATTCGTTTCGGATAAAAATCTTTGTAATCGAAACATTTTGAAACGTTATTTTTGAATCACTCGTTGGACAGCATCCTGAGGCTTGAAGGGCCTCACTTCTCGAACGACGCGGTTCGCCGAGCGAGGCATTCCGAAAGCCTGTAATTACGGACCCGGTGTACATCAAGCGGTGCCGCCAACCGGAGAGGCTTACATCTCGCCTCCTTCTCTCCTATGTAACTCTGTTTTTTTTTCTTTTTTGATCTCCGTATTTTTTTGTATATTATTTTTTTCTCTATTCCTTATTTTATTTATATACTTGTATCTTGTGTCGATATGTATATGTACAGATATACATACATGACACAACTGTGAAATTATCCAGAGGTGATAGTAGCAAATTAAATTTAATTTTTCTATGGGCAAGGGGAGTCTTTCTTCTACCTCATAGCATCTTGCGTACTGAAAAAATATTTTCGATTCAAACAAAATTGTTTTTTTGATATGTGTCCAAGGTCGTAGACTCCACGGCACTCGGAAATATCGCCTCAATGAAAAGGAATTTTGGTTAGAAGAGGATGGTTGGTTTTTAATATTGACGGGAAGACGGTATTTTGTGTATGGAATTTTGCACAACGGATACATCTCCGACACGCTTTGTAAAAATTTCAATATTCGAGAATACATTCCTACAGTTTCCCGGTATTTCCGCTATCCTAGAATTTGTTAAATCCTGGCTATTGTCTTCTCTCGACCGTATTCGTGCCGTTGACTGGTCTTTTTCGCCCGATTTCACTTAGAATTTTTCACCCCGCATCTCTTCCACGACTTGCTGCACTGAAGTAAAATTTACTTATTTATTGTGTGTAACTGATTGCCAATATTTTGTATATGATTGCTTAATGCTTTGCACTGGAATATCTTCTCTGAAGAGATGTCATGAAACTAGCAAACTACTCGAATGTCTCTTTTCACGTGGTACAATTAGTTTATTAATGATTACGCAGGATTATATTATACGAACTCAAATAAAAAAAATGCAGGTTTTCTTGAAGTTTTTTCTTTAAATGGTATAAAAAATTAAATTAATACTTGAAATATATGCAGAGATATATGTAAAAAAAATATCAGACGGTCGAAAAAAAATCATAAGAAAGGCGAAGTTCTAACATAATCAATTTTTATAACGTTAGATCCGTGTTGTGAGACATGAAAGACGTATCATAATACAGAAAAGGACAGAAAAATATTAAGGGGAATGAAATACAAGCAATAATGTAAGCGACATAGATAGATTTGTACCGTTGGGTTGTTGGATCAGGATTCAAATCCGAGAAGTTTCGCTTGCCGCTTTCGCTACATTTGATAAATTTTGGCAATATATAATTTTAGAATTAAATAGATTAAAATCTGATTGTGAAAAATAGCCATTCACATTATGAATTAAGATTTGTGTTGTGATTTTAACATATCTGCTTCCAAACCAAGGCTATCCCTTGCTTTTTAGTTTCATTAGAGCATCAATCTTGAAAAAATTATATTAATTAATTTTTATGAATGGACGTGTTATGTATTTATAAATATTAATTTTTTTTAAATATAAATCTATTTTTTATATAATAAAGTTTATATTGTAACGTTCATATACCTTGGTATCATTACACACTCGTAAACAGAAATAGGTTTTCTTAATGCTATATCTTACTTCCAATTCCTAATTCAATTCTTTCAATCATATGTCGAATTTTTACCAATCCATTCGATAAAAATTAGGAAACTCTTAGGCATCATTAATCTTGAGGCCCTTGTAAGGAATCAGCATGCAACATATGTGTGCTTATCTACGATGGATATATGGTTTAACCCTTTTAGTGCCGGACGACGATATATCGTCGCTCGCAACACTTGCGAAAAGTGCCAGCGACGATATATCGTTGCGCATCCAATAGAGCCGTATTCGCATTGCGGGAGAACTTTACCTCATAATAAATTTAGAAATCGTTATAAATGGTTTAATTTCATTGTAAGAGAATAAAAAAAATTATTTTGGAATAAAACTTTTTGTTATATTCTATCCTGGTTCGTACCGAGACAGCCTATATGCTGGGGCGATACGGGCCAGCGTCTTGGGACCGTATTTGCGACGTTCAATAGACACGTAATCATAAGTATGCGATTACGATTACGACAGAAAATCTCTTTGAACAGAAAATGCTTTGAACAGAAGATATCATTTTGAGATGGCAAGCGGAAGACCAATTAGTCTTTCCTTGGCCTTTCTAAAGTGCGTTTCTAAGCAGTGTTCGCAAACCGTCAGTTATTGTATACAACATTTTTGCAAAAACTACACCCTTTTACGGATATGAATGACGCAGAGTTAGTTCGATTTATTGATTTTTTTCAGTGGCGTCATACCACCTACACGATCCACTTCTACTGTAACAGGTCTGTCTTACGATTGCCGTGCACTGTGCAGTTATGCTTCTGCTCTCAGGACCGATACTGGTTGTTTTGTTAAAAATTATTAAAAATGTTATAGTTATACTTCATACTACGTGATATACATAAAACTGTGATCAAACGATAACTGTTCTTATATGCAAATACTGTTTGAAGAAGAGCAACCTGTTTGCACGTTTTTTTATCATGTTTTATACTCATATTTTTCGTGTGATTTTCACTAACTATTGAAATACAATTGGCCTTACATTATTCTCCGTTTCTTCCCTAATACGTTGCATTTTGAATTTTTTCAATATCATTCTTAGTTTGGTTTTTATGAGCGTTTTCCTATACCTTAGTAAAATCGTCAAA